>JAOEHQ010047116.1:0-11048 GCA_025447715.1 Asclepias incarnata
GCATTAGTCTGTTGCGTTCATACATTTAGGAGGCCGGGTACAAGTGGGTTAGTATGAAAAAAAAAATGAAAAAAAAAAAAAAAGAGAGATAACTAACCCTAATAAAAGTAATAGGAGAAGGCTGAGAAGGGTGATGGAAAAATTTTGAAGGTGTCATTGTGATTGTGTTTGACTTTGACAAAACTTGTAAGTGAAATTTTGATACCACGTAGGAGAAATATATATTAACCATCACCAATGGTCTAGTGATAAGGAGGCTTGTTTCCTCACAAGAGGTCTTAAGTTTGAGTCCTACCCTAAGCATATTTGAGGGTGGCCTCAGGTATTTAATTTTCACACCTTTCAAAAAAGGTAGGAGAATATTGATCGGCGTGATTGATAAAACTTGTAAGTTATTTTTTGGTAACTGGGGAATTTTGAACGGGAACTTTCCCTCCACTAATTGAGAGATGATTTTTTTTTATAACCGAGATCATTTTCAACTATAAGTAGGTAAAAATGACTTGTACGGTACCCGCGCAATGCAACGACGGAGGTGACGGCGATGTTCTGGTGGTGGCGGCGTTTAGTGGTGTAGATTGATGTTAATGTAATTGATGTAAAGGTGGTAGTGGAGATATTTTAGAAAATAAGGGTTTAGGGTGTAAATTAGTAAGATAATGGTTTAGGGTGTAAATTAGTTCATTAAGGGCATATTGGGTAATTCCTTATAAGTCTTTGGGTTCATTAAGGGCAATCTTGACATTTCGCATGTTCTAATTTATGTAACTTTCTACAAGGGGGGATAATTTTTAATAAGGAGTAAAAATAGTAAAATTTTAAAAAAGATTAATGATTAATTACTGGGTTGGTCACTAGCTTGGGTTAGGGTGGGTTAGGAAAGAGTTTTATCCTCCAAGGTTTCAATAAGGTCACACGGAGTGCAGCGGGAGCAGAGAGGTACTGCACGGGTACCGGTGGTGAACACCGCCCCTCCCTCGCGATACCGCGCTGGACGGGAGAGAGCGGGTGATAGCAATAATCGGCTTGGTCTTGCGTTTGTCCGTTAAAATTATACTGTTGCCACTTTCCAACCATCGTTCAACTTGTTTACTTTTTTTCTTTTTTTTGTCTGGGGTCTCGGGTTTGCCGGTAGTTTTGCTGATGAAGAAGACGACATATATATATATATATATATATATATATATATAACAAATTTAGCCCCTGAAATTTTTAAATATCTTCAATTGTATACATAAGTTAATTTTTTCATTTTAATCCCTATAGTTTTAAGTTATTTTTTTTAAGTTACAAATTAATTTTAAACTATTTATAAATCTATTATAATTAATAATTATTATTATTATTTTTTTAATTGTAAATATTAATCCCTATATTAAGTTATTTAGTATTATAAATATTAATAATAGTATAGCCTAGCAATATATATTAATTTTGTATAAAGTAAAACAAATGGTTTGTATTAATTTAAATTTGGTTTAATGACAAATTAAAGTTTAGAAAAAAAATAAAAACAATAAATAAATGAGATGTGGGAGGGGAGGGGCATTCCTTGTATGAGGGAAGGGAAGTGATGAGATGAGAGAGTGTGTGAAAAGTAAATGAAAGGAGAGAATACACTCCTCATGGCCTTATCGAACTTTGTATACTTTTACTTTCCTATACATTTTGAGGCAATCATCCTAAATCCCAATTTCTAGATCTCAAGAGTAACTTTAAATAAATAAATAAAAAACAAAAATATATTAATATTTTAATTTAGCTTAATATTTTATAAAGTTATTAAATTTGTATGTTTTATAAAGCTATTAAATTTGTATTTGTTTAATTTAATTTAGATTAATATAATATCTAAATATTTATATGGGATTGTTTGTGAGAAGTTTACATGGGCCAACAAAATATATTTATATGGGATGGTTTGTATATGTGTTATATGTAGGATGGACATGTCACATGCTTGTTTGATATATGTGTTATATGTGTGGTGTTTAAATGCTTTTAACTATTTGAAAAGGACATGTCACTGCACATTGTTTGTTTGAAAATGTCATACTGCACATTGATTGTTTGAAAAAGACATATTGCACATTGCTTGTTGAAAGGACAAAGTCATATTCATATCAGATTTGTAGTAAAATGCATTGCTTGTTTGCATGCTTTTTTTTTTCTTCTACAAAAGACGGTTTTGCAAATTATTCAAACCAAACGGATATTGGTTTATGTTTTTGTGACGGTTGCTATACATATCTATACTATCTTATAAAGATTATTTCACCCCTGTTGAAAATTACACAATGCGAACTGACCATTCTACCCTTAATGAATTAATTAATCCTCATTCTCTTATTCACTAATTTAAACTCCTTAATGAAATAATTTACAACATAGATCCCTCAACTCCTAAAATAACTATACTACCTCCTTTTACATCAATTACATTTACAATAATAACCACACCGCCGCCGTCGCCACCACTACCAACCACCGCCGTCACCACCACACCACCGCCGCATTGCGCGGGTACCATGCTAGTATAATGTTTATGTTTTTGTCTCAAAGATGAACTGCATGGGTTGCCTTGTTACACACATTAAATGTAATATACCCAATGCAAATATATGTAATATATTAAATTCCAACTACCAAATTAAATGTAGTGTGTATATATATATACTAGAAAATACCCGCGCGATGCGGCGGAACGATGGTGGTGGCAGCGAGAGGTGAAAGGTGAGTGGCGACTAGTTAAGTTCCTTTTTCCAGAAAGATGAAGGGGCTAAATGTTTTATAATGTATTATAGAAATAATACATAATTAATTAATATATTAATAATATAGATATTAAATAATAAGAGGTTAATAATAGACATTAAATGATATGCTAAATAAGGAAATGTTTAAAAAATTTAAAATTTAAGACACTAACCATTTGGATTATAAGATAGTATAGATATATAAAATTTCAAGTTCAAATATAAAACACAAAACAAACAAATAGAATACCACATTTTAATTCAATCTTTCATAAAAAATGGATGATATTTTTGATCCTATATTTTTTGAAGTTCTACCAGTTTGAGCTTCTTTTTCATCAAGTTCTTCGGGTGATTCTTTTCAAAGTGCAGTTGAGTTAGCTAGAATATTTGGGATTGCCCAGTATGCGCTCGACACCGAGGTTCGTGACACTATATCATCATCAACAAGAACGTCCGTAAAAAGAGAAAATCGTGTGATGTCACATGAACGTCTTATTGCGGATTATTTTTGTGAAGATCCAAATTTTAATGATGTGATGTTTACGAAACGGTTTCGGATGAGAAATGAGTTGTTTTTGAGAATAGTTGAAGATCTGGAAAACGAGTATGAATATTTTCAAAGAAGGTACGATGGAAGATGGAAGATCGGGTTCTCGGTTTACAAAATTGCACGTCCGCAATCCTCAGTTAGCCTATGGAAGTGTTCCCGACTCGTTAGATGAATACTTGAATATGTCAGACAAAACAGTACGTGAAAGCCTACTCTCATTTTGTAGGGGCGTCGTGCATTTATACAGGAAAGAATATTTGCGTAATCCAACAAAAAATGACGTTGAAATTTTGTATAATCATCATGCGCAGCGTCATGGTTTTCTGGCATGTTAGGTATATATAAATTATTTATATAGTTTTTAATTTGATTTTTCGTCTTTTATATAAATTATTTATGTAGTTGTTATTTTATATATATATACTTAGGAGCTGGTTATTGTAAAACAAGTATTAAAGTAAAACAAGTAAGATAAGATCTTGACAATTAGATAATGATAAAATTGATGCACGAAGATTTATAAAGCGCAAGTATATATACTGATGCACGAAGATTTTCATGATGCACAATATTTTTCGGTTAAGAGAAAAAGATTGTTTTATTTGTTTTACTTTAATACTTGTTTTATTTTAGCCAGAACCTATATACTTAATTCAATTATTTAAATTGTATATTTAGGAAGTGTTGATTGTACACATTGGGCGTGGCGGTATTGTCCAACGACATGGCGTGGACAATTCCATAAAGGTGACCATCCCGGGCCGACTATCATGCTTGAAGTGTCGGCGCCACAAGATACATGGTTTTGACATGCATTCTTTGGGGTCGCGAGTTCAAACAATGACTTGAACGTGTTGAATCAACCGAACACTCGACCGCGCACCGGTCCGACCGGTCAAACAGGTCGGTCCAGTCCGGTTTTTAAAACATTGCATTCAACAACAATCAATCCTCACGCTTGTGTCTGGCAGGCCATATATCTGGCGTTTAGGAACCATCGCCTATGGGTTATTAATTTTGGGGTTAGGGCTAGCGGTGTCACCCCTGCCCTTGGTTGTGTTAAATTGACAACATAAATCTTCACCATTTTCTTTGTCTGTATTCAATGCATATTTGACACCTTTTTTTAATTTATATTTTCCATATAATTAATGTGAATCTGTTTCTTCATCTTATTTTACGTTGGAAATTTTGTTTACATTTTGCTATGAACTACTAGTTTTAAAAAGTATGATTTTTGTTTAGTATTACAAAATTTTTTGTTGATTTTTTTTATTATTATTAGTGTTTCTTAGATTCAATTTTTTTTTACCTTTCATATTGTTTTTATTTTTATGATATGTTAATTAATGAGTTAATATATTGTTCTGGCCATGATTTAATCGATATGCTTCTTCTCTTAAGAGGAACATAAGGTACACAGGAATAGCTTTTTTAAGTTGGCAACTTTTGATGCTTTTCAACCAAAAGAAATAAAAATATGTTAATTGGGTTATGTATGTCTTTTTCGGGTCAAATGGGTTGAGCTAAAAGATTCAATTAACAAAAAGAACTGGTTAAATGTGTAAAAAAGATTGAAATCCAATTAAGTTTCAACTATAAGTAGGTGAAAACGATAGTATAATTTAAACTTGTTATAATTTTAAAAAAGATTAATGATTAATTGTTGGGTTGGTCACACTAGCTTGCGTTAGGGTGGGTTAGGGAAGAGTTTTATCCTCCAAGGTTTCAATAAGTCTTGGTAATTTAGGATTTTCTCTCTTGAGGGCTCTCTAACGCGGACTCGGTTAAGATAACGTATGCTAGACCTTTCGACATTCGCAAGTAATTCACATCTTTCAAAAAAATAAAATAAGATAAGAAATGTTTAGGTTTAAATTTAGGGTTTTTCTAATGACAGCCTTAAGGGCCGTCGATAAAAATAATCATGTGTATTTAAAAGTTTAAATTATTTTTAAATTTATTTTAAAAAGTATACTTTTAAAAATAAGCTTACAATTAAGTTAGTTGACTTTTGAAAGATAAAAAAAAACCATATTGCACGTCTTAAAAAAAATTGAAAAACCCTTAATATTAATACATACATAAAAGTTAAACCCACGATTTATAGAATACAATATTATCTATACCCACTTAGTCATTTCCATCTTTAAGTATTATATCCACAAATAACTAGCACAATTTTCATATTCCCGTGCGTTACAAATTCCAAATCTGGCGGTTAGTAAAGCCGGCCACTGGCACTGTCACTCCTTTGACACATGAACTAATTTTTTAACACCATCACTCATTGAAAAAACATCCACCACCACGTATTATGCAGGGACCATACTAGTTGACTCGACTTATCTAATAAAAAAGTTGGAAATAAAATCAATTTAGAATAAGGTTTGATATGAAGTTTCTGTCAACTTAGGGGGAGTAGAAGTGTCATTAAAAGTTGACTTGGGGTCAACTTTTCAGTCTTTGCTACATAATAATCTATCTTCAATTAATCATTATTAATCTTTGAGCTATACATAAAATCAATATTAATCTTTGATCAAGACTTCAAACAGAAAGAAAACTGTAAGTCTTGAAATAATTATAATTCATCCTCTTATATTTCTCCAGTTGAATTTTTTATTATTTTGTAATGTTTTTGAAATATTTAATTCCCCTGAAAATAAAAATAATCCTTTTATTTAATTAGTTATTATAATTTACATTTATTTATTTATGTGCACGTACTATTCCGATCAAGATTTACAACACATGTGATTCCCTGCCTATTGTTGACTTAAATATTTTAATCACATCGGATTTTATTACTATTTATTTGTATGGATCATCCATATATATCTATACTCCCTTATAAAAGGGATAGCCCCCTTTTTCTAACATTTCACTTTTGAAAAACCAAAAATACTCCTACTAATTCAACTTCCTCTCCACCCACACACCTTATCCACCTAAAATACCCTTAATGAAATAATTTACAACATATATCCCTCAACCCTTAAATAATCACACTACCCCATTTACATTTCAATTACTTTTACATTCACCAACGCCACCGCCACCACCCGTTGCCGCCACCGCACCCGTCGCCACCCACCGCTGCCACCATGCCGCTGCCATTACCACCATCGCCGCTGCACCGCTACCACTGCCGTCGCTACCACCGTCACCGTCACCTATCGCCGCTGTCACCCCGCTACATCGCACGGGAACCACGCTAATTATTATCAAAAGTAGATGGTAAAAAAGATGGAACCTTACAGCAAAAAGCACCAAGGGGACTTCGGTCTACCCACCTAACCTTCTTTAATCTTTAGGTATATATTGATAACAAATATGAAGTAAATAATTGAGAGAATTGTGATGTTTGTTATTGATTTGTATTGATTAATACATTATAATGACCATCTATTTATACATAAATTAGTAGGCTAAATATAGAAATGCTGGTTGTCTCCTTTGAATGCTATTAACTGTCCCTTTGCTTGATGAGTAAGCCGTAATCTTCTCATTGATGAGGGAAATCGTTTATTTAGGGAAATGATGACAATGATCTGATCTCATTCTTGTTAACACTCCCCCTCAAGTTGAATAGTAGGATTACCAAAATTCAACTTGGCTAGACATTTGTGAAACATATCTGTTCCAACTGCTTTTGTCAAGATGTCAGCAAGTTGATCTGATGACTTAACAAATGGTAGCTCGATAATTCCTGCTTCCAGCTTTTCTTTGATGAAATGTCGATCGACTTCTACATGCTTGGTTCTGTCATGTTGCACGGGATTTTCTGAAATTTGAATAGCAGCTTCATTGTCACACATGATCCGAGTGCTTTCTTGTGGAGGGAACCCTATTTCAGATACAAGTTTCCTTATCCACAAAGCTTCTGCTAGCCCTTTGGCTACACCTCTGAATTCAGCTTCAGCGCTCGATAATGACACTACCTTCTGTTTCTTACTTCTCCATGTAACAAGATTACCTCCTACTAAAGAGAAGTAGCCTGACGTTGATCGTCTGTTTCCTTTGTCACCAGCCCAGTCAGCATCTGTATATATCTAAATATTCAGGTGTCCATTTGGTCTAAATAGGACTCTATGGCCAACGGTCCCTTTAAGATACATGATAATTCTTATGACTGCATTCATGTGAGCAACCTTTGTGTTGGTGCATGAACTGACTTACCACTCCAACAACATATGCAATGTCTGGATGAGTATGTGACAAATATATCAGTTTCCCCACCAAGCGCTGATAACTATCTCTATCAGCCAGTTCAGCTTTATCTTCCATAAACAAGTCCTGGTTGACCATCATTGGTGTGTCAGCTAGTTTGCACCTGATCATCCCTATTTCTGATAAGAGATCTAATATGTACTTTTTCTGACAAATGAATATCCCTCTTTTTTATCTCAGAACTTCAATTCCAAGAAAATATTTAAGATTCCCAGATCTTTCATCTCAAATTCTTTGAACAACCCTTCTTTTAGCCTTTTTATTTCTTTTTCATCATCTCCAGTGATAACCATATCATCAACATAGATGATTAAACACGTCACACGATTTCCTCTATTTTTGAGGAACAGAGTATGATCTGAATTGCTTTGTCTGAAACCATACCTCTTCATTGCTAGGGTGAATCTGCCAAACCAAGCTCTAGGAGACTGTTTGAGTCCATATAGAGATTTCTTCAATCGACATGCTTCTCCAGGTTTAAAATGCTCTGAGAAACCAGGTGGGGCTTCCATGTATACTTCTTCTTTTAATTCTCCGTGGAGGAAAGCATTTTTGACATCAAACTGATGGAGAGGCCACCCTTGATTAGATGCTACTGAAAGTAGGACCCTTATTGTATCCATTTTTGCCACTGGGGAGAAGGTTTCTGAATAATCAATTCCATAGGTTTGAGTGTATCCCTTTGCAACTAACCGAGCTTTATATCGTTCAACTGCCCCATCTAGTTTATATTTTACTGTGAAAATCCACCGACATCCTACTGGCTTTTTTCCTTGTGGCAGAGCACATTGATCCCATGTTTCATTTTTCTTTAATGCCTTCATTTCGTCATCCATAGCGTTCTTCCATTTTTCTGATTTTAAGGCCTGTTCAATGCTTGAGGGAATTTCTTCCGAATAGAGACTTGCAGCGAATGCCTTCGCATTATCAGAAAGATTCCCTTCTGCTATGTTGGCCATCGGATACTTGGCTCCTCTTGTGGTTTTTTCTGGAGAATATCGTTTTGCTGGAACTCCTCTATTTGATCTTGGCGGGAGGACATACCTTCCTGGCACTTCCTCAGTGATAAGCTCTTCTTGTACTTCCTCAGTAATAGGCTCTTCGTGTTCCTGCACATTCTTACAAGTGGAACCTTGGACGCTATTATCATTATTTTCATCCAAGTTATTCGGTTGAGAATTACTTACCTCAGATATGACGTCAGGAACAGGATTTTCAGAGGTGGCACTAGTATTTGGAGCTTCAGATGTGGTACTGTGATCAGGAAGATCTTCTCCAATGGTGGTACTATAACTCAACCAACTCAGTGTGTCACTTTGTGTCTCCCCCTAACCACTGAGAGGAGGGGAGTAGTAGTATTTTGTTTCAAGGAAATTACAATTCATTGTGGTAAACATACGATGCGTCTTTGGGTCGTTATAACATCTGTATCCCTTTTGGTTTACCCTATATCCCACAAAGACACATTTCTCAGCACATGGATCAAGTTTGTCTCGGTAGGACTTGGGAATATGAACAAAAACAGTACATCCAAAGACTTTGGGTTGAAGTGTGAGGGGCTGGGGAATTGTGGTGAATTCAGAGAGTGTTTCTAATGGAGTTTTCATTATTAGGATTTTGGTTGGAAGACGATTGATCAGATATGTAGCAGTAGCGAGAGCTTCTGGCCAAAAAGATTTAGGTACATTTGACTCAATTACAAGTGCCCTTGTTATTTCTAAAAGGAGACGGTTTTTCCGTTCAGCAACACCGTTTTGTTCAGGGGTATGAGGGCAAGTGGTTGATGAATTATTCCTTTGGATTGAAAGAACAGTTTCATTTGTGAATTCACATATTCTCCACCATTATCGGACCGGACAATTTGAATGGATTTTTGAAATTGGTTTTGGATCATGGCATAAAAATGGATGAACCTATCACATACCTCATCTTTACTTTTCAAAAAATAAATCCAGGTCATTCGGGTGCAGTCATCAACAAATATTATATAATATCGAAAAATTTGACCCCCAACCACAGGAGCAGGACCCCATACATCAGAATGAATGAGTGAAAAAGGTACTTTAACCCTGGTATTTGTGAGTTTAAAGTTTTGCCGATGACTTTTAGCTACGATGCATGTTTCACAAGTACTTGGTTTATTTAAAGGAAACAATTTAGGAAACAAAGTATGCAAATAACTCACGGAGGGGTGACCCAGTCTTCTGTGCCATAGCCATGCTTCTCTTTCAGTTGTTCCATGAGCTAGCATCACAGCACCACTTTGGACCACCTCATCAACATAATATAATCCATTTTTCTCAGTGCCACGCCCAATAATCCGTCCCGTCCTGATATCCTGTAAGAGACAAAAAGTTGGGTGCATCAGTACTGAGCACTGAGCAGTTAAGTTCTTTCGTCACATGGCTTATTGACAGAAGTTTGTGTGATAAGGTGGGAACATAGAGGCAGTTAGGGAGTTTGATGTTCGGAGAAGTTTTAATTGTGCCTCCGGATTTCACATCCATTTTTCCTTTATTTGCAGCTTGGATGTGAGTTTTTGTGGGCTTAGATATTTCTGAAAAATCGGATAATTCATATGTCATTGTATCCGTGGCTCCACAGTCAAATATCCATGGCCCATTCTCCCTTTTATCACTATTCTGTACCACATGAGCCGATCCACTTATAGCAGGTGGGCTCTCCTTTTTATTTATATGTTCAAGCCCAAAAAATGTTCCAAGCCCATGTGTGAACCGACCCAAAGGGGTGTTTTTAGGTTCTGGTTTCTTATAATTGGGTATAACACATAAATAGTTTTTATTTGGAAACTTTGGGAATTTGGGAAAGAAAATATCTTCCCCTTTTCCTGACACCGAAAATACTCCTTCTTCTCCCCAATTTTCTCCGGCCGCCGCTAGCCCCCCAAAGCCCCTTTCAGATCGCTGGTTTTTACTTTCGTTGGCGGTGGTGCTAGTATTGGCGGTAGGTGAAAATTTCTTGGCACTCTTTTTTCTGCCATTAGTCCACCAATCGGGGTATCCAACGAGACGGAAGCACTGCTCCTTTGTGTGTCGTTCCATGCCACACTCTTCACACTTCAGATCGGAGTTATCATCTTTGGGTCCCGGCTTTTTCTCGCTGTCGAACCGGCGGTACCCCTTTTTTTCTGTACCGGCGCCGTTTGTTTCTCCGGCAAGTAAACCGGTGGCTTT
Source organism: Asclepias incarnata (assembly GCA_025447715.1). Classification (NCBI taxonomy): domain Eukaryota; kingdom Viridiplantae; phylum Streptophyta; class Magnoliopsida; order Gentianales; family Apocynaceae; genus Asclepias; species Asclepias incarnata. Next base: position 10,737 of record JAOEHQ010047116.1, read on the forward strand.
CACATAACGATTAAATGGCTGCAGTTTATCTTTCCCGCTGCTGTATGTAATCACCAACGCGTCCCACAATGCTTTTGCAGTGGGATGTTTGGTAAGGTTGCCAGTGAGCATGGGTTCGATATTTTGGATGAGCCATGAGTACACAATTAAATCTTCTTGTTCCCATGACTCATATTCTTCACTGGTTTCATCCGGTGGGTCTTTGGTTAAATGTGATAATAGTGATTTGGATCTGTGTAACACCCCGCCGGAGGCGGAAACGCGAGATGCAACATTAAGAAAAATGCGCAATGGAATTATACAGAGGAACTA
>JAOEHQ010047117.1:0-11047 GCA_025447715.1 Asclepias incarnata
TGTATTAGCTCAATCTTCAGTATGAACAATGTACTTCATATTATGTATTCAATAGAATCCGGATTGCGAATATGGATAACTTGTATCCGTTTTCGGTATCTTGATTCACAACCTTGTATTTGTACTTATACTAGTACAGGCAAACAATTTATGTAATGACAATTATGTAATGTTTTGTACGCAATCAATGTCAAATCCCATATTCCGCCTTGTCGGGGTGTGACAGAAACACTACAATCGCATCATATTACTTAATTAGACTAAGTGCCTGATTTCTTAGGAATCTTCCACCTCTCCGTTGTACGGAGGGAACGTGCCAAGTTTTTATATCTGAAAGAGCATATCCTCAGACTAACTGTATCAAAAATGGGTTTAGCAACCTGTGTAATGGACCTACTGCCTATTACTAACCTATCCTTATCCTTATGATTTCATTTTATAAAAACACAATATTTCTATCATTCTTGATCATCAAATGCGCAGTGAAGAACAAGCAAGAAAACAACATTTTGATTTTCATTACTCAAATAAACTTAATAGAAGATTGAATCTATAAACTCAAACAAACATTCTCACTACAAAATCACATCATTTCAACCCTCTTTCTTTTCTGATTTGTTCGAAGAATAGCAAGACCAAAGAGCAACTTCACGCATGTGTTTATTTCAATCTTAAGTCAATTTATTATTTCAAAGTCTTATTATATTATGTTATTATGAGATTTGAACTTGATATTAACGAAGGTTTAATGGTGGAGTGTGTATTTAGGTGTGAGTGTCTGAAATGGAAGTTACTAAGTTTGATGAGAGAGAATGTGTGTGATTTCAATTATTCATATGTGATTTATATGAAAGGGTTACATGTAAATATGTAATCAAGGGGTATTTATACTCCTAATTACATATGTTAGTCCCGAATTTGTGTAATGATGATTAACAAAACAGTTTAATGCACTCTTAGGACCATGATTCGCTGAAGATGACTTGGTCGCTGAAGTTTTTTATCAGGGAGTCTCAACGATCATAAGACAACAATAAGTCTGTTGTTTTTATCCCATTGTTGTAAGTCAAATATGGGCAGGAAAGTGAATGGGAAACCTTGGAGCGAAAGGCTCACATGAATGACATCAAAATAGTCATGTGACCTCCTTTATCCCTTTTAGGAAAAAGACAAGTATGTGTAAGTCTTTATGCAATTTTCTCTTTCCCCCAAAATGGCTAAGGTACAAGAAGACAATTCAGAAGCATTAAATGTCAATGTACTTCACGAATGGAATGTTGACAACCACCTTCACATCAACACCCAAGACCTCAATGACTGTTACAAGTGTGCCTATAAAAGACAACAGTTTGTGAAAACGAAGTTTCCTTGTCTGTCCATCTAAGTGATATTCCTTAACTTTACCATTTACACATCATAGGCAACAATTGAAGTGAGTTATTCATTCATGTTAGCTATTAGTAAATTCTAAACCTATTTGAATCTTAGATAGTCTAGATTCCATTACTAGTTAGTTCCATCTAACTTTAGGTTGTAATACTCTTCGTTATACTAAAGTCCAACATATGAATTAAATATATTTTGATCTCTCTTTACTTATTTTCATTTACTTTGTGTATCTAATGGGTGATTGATTTACGTATTTTCTCACACGTCTTATGGTCGTTTTATAATAAAATACGAGTTGATTTAGTGAACTTTCGATACTTAATGAGATAAAATGTTTACACAGGTTCACAGTGCGTGGAAATGAGGGTAAACACCATAAAGCAACTCAACATGAGTCCATAAGAGATAAACAAGACACAAGATGAAGACTTGCAAGCAAAAATGCGAAGACACCCAAACTAGAGCTAGGAGCGCCTCTCCCAGCCATATGAAGCGCCAGTTTTAGCTATGCAATAGCCAAACCTGGAGCCTCAAAGCGCCGCTCCACTTCACTTGGAGCGCCGCTCCCAGTAGGTCAGTCACACTTAGAGGGTTTGACTATAAATACTCCTATAAAGGCCTCGGTTGTAATATATACCTCATAACATAGCCGACCTCCTACCCCATAGCCTCAAGGACGAATTTCAGAGCTTCTCTAAGGGATTTTTAGCTTTTAAACATCCTTCGATCTTTAGAGATTCAACCAAGAGATTGTCAGATTTTCATCTATCTTTTTTTTTATTGTCAGTACAATATGTCTTTCTATATTACTGACTTTGTGATGTAGAGAGAAAATGGGATAAATAATTGAACCTGTTGATTCAAACAAATACCAGGAACAACTCTTCAAATTATCGTTGATTCTCAATGAATACCAATAATCTGGAAAAATCACACACACTAACATACACTTGTAATAGGGAGGACAAAACTTTTCATATATTTCATCATAATAAAACTGCCATACAAAGACTTTGTGACCCCATATATAGGCACACTAGTATTTAATAACATCAACATTTCACCTACTAATTATTCAAAACACCCAAATTATTTAAGAAAAGAGACTCATCAGGTGCTACAGTTATACAACCCAAAAGTCAGGTTGTTTGACCAGCTTATAACTTTCTACAAACACTTAATGCACCTGATTGACCTGTGTCATTCTCCCCTTGTTGAAAAGAACTCGACCCCGAGTTCAACTCATTTTCACCAAGATATGGAGATAAGTCCTTAACATTAAAAATAGCTGAAACTCCATAGTGTCTGGAAGCTCTACTTTATAAGCATATTTCCTATGCATTTCACAATTATAAATGGATCTAAATGGACCGTCACCCTGCTGCTTGAGATAAACCACAACCCGCTTGTGACTCGGTTTTGACACCACAAGATACCATCGACTTACCGTTGTACAAATCCTCGTAGAAACACCTTGGACTTTTGCCTGACCATCCCTCACAAACGGATAGGAATTTTGGTATTATCGACAACTTTTATGCGCTTTGATTGTTCAGGCCTTAGACCAGACTCCAACGAGAGGTATTTTTCTGATTGCAACCCTTGATGCATATCCAATGCATTTATATTACCAGTAAGGGGTACACCAAAGATTTTGTAGTTTCCGTCACCATTCTCTTTAACCGATGAAGACTTAGAAAGCACCTGAAGATAAGAAGGAAGTGCTGGTGGCATCAGCCATTTCTCGTATGGCGGATCTCCGCCTCTTTGATTAGAATGGGGATAATACTCGTCAAAAGCACTAAGCCTAACATCTCTCGTCTGGTATGAAATTTCACTTGCTTGATGACCACTTTTCGTACCACCTCCCAACATGCTGAGGGACAAATTGGAGGGGGTAATGGACCATGGGTTAAAATGCAAGTTATATTTTCCTTTAGATTGTACCGAGAATTCACTTGAAAATCCATTGGTAGACCCAAAGCCTGATAATAGATCTGTATAGGAGGACTCGGTTGTCCTTCCAACAGGTAAAAGTTTATCTGACCCATAATGTCGAGAAACAGGAAGTGTGTCAACTTTTTCATCATCTATTACACAAGGTACCCACTGCATTGGCCTATCACATGATTCTGACTCGGTGGTATCCACGAACGCGCTTCTCAAGGTCGATAATTCTTGACTTTGCAAGACCCCTGAAAATGCACTCGATGGTGAAGGGTCTGTTGTAGCCATTTTTGTTGCACCTTCTCTGGTAAGAACAGAGGAATCGGGAGATGAAGGCAACATGTTTGGCCGGGTTCTTTTTTGTCTGTGCACTGGAAGAGGATTGATGGCAGGAGGCACAAGAGCGGGTTCTATTTTCCATGGAGAAACTCTCTCTGGACAAGGAATGGAAGAAGTTTTATCCCATCGTTCTTTTAAGCATCTCCATCTAGAATCATGCCATCTTTGTAGATCACGCTCTTCAGTCCCAACAATGATTCCAGTAAATCTTTGCTCTGGCGCCTCTTCACCCTCAAACCTCATATTAAATCTCATCCTAATAGAGTAATTGTTCTTGACAGATTCCATGTTTTGATCATATGGAACAATGAACTCGGCTCGGCTAGTCCTGGTTGGATCACACACAACCTCGGAATCGGTCATCCAAGAATACCATTCTTCATCCTTGTATTCATCAAACACGGGTGGATAATCATAGATAATGTCGTCATTAAGAGACATCTTGATCAGGAAATTTAGCTCTGATACCAAATGATGTAGAGAGAAAATGGGATAAATGATTGATCCTGTTGATTCACCAGAATGTCAGGAAACAACCCTTCTAATATTCGTTGATTCATAAATGAATACCGAAAATTAGGCAAAATCACACACACTAACACACACTTGTGATAGGGAGGACAAAACTTTTCATATATTTCATCATAATAAACTAATTGGCAACCAACATCTAAGTCCCATTTATAGTTGGGATTCATGATAAAGAAACCGTAACATTTAATAAGCTAAATTAAATACATGGGAAACTAAAGAGTTGGAAATAAAGAAAATAATATATGGATTGTTCCATAATATTCTAGATGCTTCCGCATCAAGTTGGTAATTGGATTTTTTGGAAGTATTGGTGCTATGGATCTGGCTTTCTCTTCTGCTAGCGTGTGTTATTATTTCCGCTATTTTTGTTTTGCCTAGTAGGTGCTCTCGTTTTTTAACATTTTCCTAAGACTTGTTTGGGACCGCATAAAAAATATCACGAAATGAAAACTGGTGGCTCGGCCTTCGTTGATGGGGTTCTTTCTTATGTCTTAGGCAACTGTAATTGACACAAGTTTTTTTTCTAACACTTTTATAGTCTTAGCAGTTAAAGTTCAGGGAAAGATCTAGTCTGTGTAATTCTTGTATTTCTAAATTTTGTACTTTTGACCTTTAGTGACTTGCTAGATGGCTTTTATTTATTAATAATATTACTGCCGTTCAAAAAAATAATAATAGAAAAAGGACAACCCTTAGAGAAGGAGGTGGTGATACTAGACTACCGGCCTTGATGATTTGAACGACCTTGATGTTTGGACCCAACTGTCGGTAGTGAATATGATTGGAACCCATGGTTGCCTTGGGTCAGCCAGACATGGTCCTTTCGGCCTTGTCATGGGCCATCACCTAGTCCTAGACCATGATCATGTGTACCTTGTCACCGGAAAATTAGGAAATTTCAACCCATTGACTTGTAAATTGGTTGACTAGGTTCATGTTTTTTTATCTAATGAGTTAAAACTTAAAAGGGTCAAATGAATAACTTATGCTAAAATGAGAGTGGGTCAAATGTTTCCCGATGCATTCTTTATAACTAGATGAATGCCCGCACGATGCGGCGGTGATGGTGGTGGCGGCGGCGTTGGTAGCGGCGGTGTGGTGGTGGCGACGGCAACAAGTGGTGGTGGCAGCGGCGAGTAGTGTAGCTATTGATGTAAAGGTTATTGATGTAAAAATGATAGTGTAGTTATTTTAGGAGTTAAGAGGTTGATGTTGTAAATTTATTTCATTAAGGATATTATAGGTATATCAAGTGGAGATTTTGAAATAATAAGTAAAGGAGATGGATATTTTTGATAGTTCAAAGTTGTAATTTAAGAAAAGAGTGAGGTTGATGCTTTATATAGTAATATAGATATACAACAACTTATTCAAAAAATCGGATTATTATGGTAATAATAGAGTTTTTTGTAGTTCTATTCAACACATTATTTATCGACAAAAAATGGACAAATCAAACTGACCAAATACCTACATAAAGATACCCATTTTGATTCAAACCTGTTTTGACTCATTACGTAACCCACCCTTTGACCTAGAGGTGTACAAAACCAGGTTTTGACCCAAACCAGTTTCGGTTTAAAAACCGAACCGCTTTTTGGCCAACTTGGTCAAAACCGGTTTGGGTCAAAAGCCGGTTCGGCTGGTTAGGGTTTAGGGGTATAAAACTCAACCCTATACAAACTGGTTAGGGCCATTTTGAAACCTGGTCGGGTAAAAAAACCGGTTAAAACCGGTTTTGACCGGTTTTTTAAAAAAAAAAAACACGAACATGTTGTTGGGTCTTGTGTTTGAGGGCTGTTTTCAGGCCTGAAAGAGGAGGGTGTTGTGCTCAAGCTTTATGGCTGTTCATCAGAAAACGAAGCAAAGAAAGAAAGAGTGGGATTTTTCGCGGGTTTACCTCCTGTTTTGCCGCTGTTCAACCAGACACAAAAGAGGACAGAAAGGGCTGTTGTGCGAATCTTTTGTTGATATCTAAACTGAGTTTAGGTGATGATCGATGTGGTGGTGGTGTTTCCGATCAGAATACAACAAAGGAAAAAAGAGAGCTAAAAATGTGTTTCTAAATTCTAATGGTGGTTTTTAATGATTGAATGTAAAGTTTATGGGGTGTTCTAGTGTCTCCCATGGCTGGCCGATTTCAATGAAGAAGAAAGAGAAGTGGGAGTGCAGGAGAAGTCTCATTCATTTGTTTCAAAGATTAAAAGGACTTAAGATGAGAGTGACAATTGATGGAATTGCATGTAAGATGATTGGTCAAAAGTTGTATTATGTATTTAACTGTTTTCCGACCCAGTTCCTCACAAACCAACCCGAACCGGTTCTAATGGATATATATCCAACCCGGTTAAAAACCGTCGGTTTATTCAAAAACCGTCGGTTTATTCAAAAACCGAACCAGTTTTTGGTCAAAACCGGTTTTGATCGGTTTCGGTCCCATTACATAACACACTGTTTGACCAGCTCATTTTACCATCTCTAAGTACCTCATAAAGAAAAGCTTGTAACTAGGATCTTCCAGCTTTCAATATTTTTATCGAATTGGATTTCTCATACCACCTCCGATATTAATAACCTGCACACAAAAATACCCTCCATGACACCTATGCCAGAAACTTTCTGAGCATCCAGATTAAACAAACAATTATAGCATGGATAAAACTATCGTATTTCAAATCAATTCTTTAAAAGACATTCATATCAGCAGCATCATTTGATGCAGATAAGTTAGAAATCAGTTATGAATGATATAATTCAATGGATAAATAGTTCAGATCTTTGAATTAGATATCGGATCAATACATAGAGAACTTGGCTTTGGTGTTTTCAAATACTTGTTCGGCAATAACGGCTCCATTACCATCAGCTTTTTTGATTTCCAAGCTAGCTTTTTGATAAAACCCAGTACCTCTTAATGCATCTGCAATGAAATCATCAAACCCAATTGCAATTGCTGCTTCGGCTTTAGCACCATAGACTAACCTCTGTATCCACATAAACGATGAAAATCTATTATTACTTGACTTGGGTAAAATAATCAACAATGTAGTCTTAACTAAAATGATGTCAAATATGAGGATTAAACAGGTAGAGTAAAGGGTCAGATTGTGTTGGTCCAAAACACTTGGTCTGATTTTTTAATGTTTTCTATGTGTTGATTATGCTCACAAAAAGTATAATATCACATTAACAGCCTAAGGTTTTACGTAGTAAATTTAAAACATGGAATACGCTTTGGGTGATTTTCACCCAGCTTGAAATTGAACTTATTTCCAATTTTCTGCTAGATTTTTAACATCACCGGCTTTAAACACAACTTGAACTAACCATTCATAGGCAAATGGACCAAAATTCCCAACTCTAATATGGTAACAGTAAAAAGGAGAGAAATGGAAACAAAACCTTGATTCTTGAAAGATGAATGGCACCAAAGCACATAGGACAGGGTTCACAAGAGGCATATATCTCACAGTCAGAGAGCTCAATTTGGTTGAGCTTTTTGCAAGCCTGAGATCGTGGTATAAAAAGGTATTTAAATAAAATATATAAAAGTATAAAAATAAGACGATAGAAAATATAATAAGACTAAATTCACAAACCATGATATTTTGAACAAGTCCATAATAATACGAAAAAAAGACATACACTAGCACCAACAATCAATAGTAATGCATACATGGAGATTGGTATTAACAAAACTCGTAAGATAAATGGAACAAAAAAGCAAGATAACAATTTAACACTATTAAGGGATTTGCAGAGTATAAGTTGATTGAACTTATAAAGATAGAAAATAACTAAATAGGAACACCAAACACATCATACACAAATGACCAAACCATAATACTTGGACCGATTAATCTTACATCTTATATGTTATTATGTGTCTAAAAGAATTCTAACCTCTCGTACTGCTGTCACTTCTGCATGTGCAGTTGGATCAGTGTGTTTTAGAACCATATTATGACAACTCACAATAATCTCATCATTTTTAACAATAACTGCGCCAAATGGACCTCCATCTCCACAATCTACCCCTTTGTATGCTTCTTCAACAGCTTTTGTCAAAAATTCGTGATCTCTGTCTTGTACAACTGTTTGACAATCAGAAAATACAGAGTTTCAATATATTTTATGTGTCTATTTATATAAACACTCCTTTGGTCCTGAAAGATTCAGGGCTTCCTCATTTAGATGGTCTTGACTAAAGGCAATTTTCCTTCTTTGCGAGATTATTTAGGAATTTTGGTATTTGTCCAACAATAATCAATCAAAGTCATTAGTGAAAGTGTGAAACTGATCTGGTCCACATCTTTTTTTGACCTTCTTTATTAAGGTGAAACTTAGGTATTTAAATATATTTCAAAGAAGTCGACTGTTCCGATTTTCAAAGTATGGTTCAGGAATTCTTCTATTAATATGAGTATGCAGTCGATCGTTCAATTTTTGTTGACAAAATGCAGAAATGTGACAGCATACATGTGAACTCAAATACAAGCAACTGAACTGAAAAGAAAGATACGTAGCAATGGATCTTATCTAACCTTGCTGGTGGGCAGCGAAAGCTGAAGCAACTGAGACAGTTCCGTCTTTAGTTTCAACAACTATTTGAATATGAAACAAGAAAAGTTAGTATAGACATCTTTAGGCATGCCCAATCAAAACTCTACAGTCTACACCATTTAACTTCACTAACTAGTTTCTAACTTGTTTCTGCATAATAATAGACCTGCTTATTGCTAAAACGGTTAATGAACACAAAAGAAACAGATCACGCAAAAGTATAGTTAAATTCATAACATGAATCGAAAACAAAAGCAAAAGTAAAAACTTATGATACGGGTGACTCGGAATCGAAAAAAAGGTCCCGAAGAGGCCTAGCCTTGAGAAGTTCCAATGAGAATTACAAACGACCCTAGAACAAGAGTACCCACGCAGTCCAAAGTGATTACAAACAAACCTATACCCAACCAAACCACTAGCCTAAAACGATACCTCACTTCCTACAATCTATAGTCTATACCCATACAACCATGGGTCCCATAACGGGCAACTCCAATAAATATCAACACCAACTTTTTATGCTTCTAATCAACAGAATAAACATGTCTAAACAAATATTAATCTAATACCTAATATTAGAGTATGACCCAGCCCGTTTTCATACATATCAAACCCAATTCCCACAAAATCATTCACAAAAACTATTAGCTGAGCAAAGAGCAAGGACAATATTGTTGCTACACAATCCAATGATTCTAAAAACTTTATGTTGTATTCGCTTATTATGGTACGGAGAGTGAGGTATTAGATTTTGAAGTATATTATGTAACGACTTGTCCCACATTGGTATGAGATAAGAAGTTTGAGGCCCCTTATAAGCTCAAAGTAGTAGGCTACTAACATCCTTTCACCATGTTTTCAATTGAACCGAAAAGATATCTAAGTAGTCCATAATTTCGGGAGCATTACAAATCTTATCAAAGCCATAGCCTCTCAGGGTGTGATGGGCACGAAGCTCATACATCTCCTGAGGTATGGATCCTGTTTATGTAGTCCTGACGAGGACCTCAGGAGTTTAAGTGAGGGGGTTTGTAACGACCCGTCCCACATTGGTATGAAATAAGAAGTTCGAGGCCTTATAAGTTCATAGTTGTATGCTACTAATATCTTTTCACCATGTTTTTAGTTGAACCGAAAGGATATCTAAGTAGTCCATTGCTTTCGACTTTGGGGGCATTACATATTAGATCGGATAATAAAAGGTCAACTTATATATAATATGGTTCCGGTTCCAATAAAAGAAGTATTAAAACAACTTAACTAAATATTGTTGTGCATCATGAAAATCTTCGTGCATCAGTGTATATACTTGTGCTCTATGAATCCTCGTGCATCAATTTTATCATGATCCAATGGTCAAGATCTTATCCTATTTGTTTTACTCTAATACTTGTTTTATAATAACCAACCCCTAATATAATATATATATATATATGAAAAATGGATCTCATCTCATCTCATAAAAGTAAAGTCAAGATGGCAATCAGATAAGATTTCCCAAAAATAAGTCCAGAATTACATAAATAGTAGTGAATCGAAGATCGGAAGAGCCAAAGGAGGGATGTTATAGGTAACTTAGTATGACCGAAAGTAAGTAATTAAAAAGAGAGAGTAAGGAGATGAGATAGTGAGTGACTTACTGTTGTTAGCGGCAGTATGATCCTCCATGATAGATAGATTGTAATGTGATTTGAGATGAGATGAGAGCAAATGGAGGGGGGATAAATGAATGAAAAAATGGGGGTTGCGTTGCGTTGCAATTGGAGATGAAGACAAAAAAGCCAGCAAGAAATAGGGAGATGCAGAGACGTATGGGGTTCCCACAAACTATGGAATACACCATGTGATTGGGGTGTGTAAAACATGGTTGTTCGGATATCCGAAAATTCAGATAGTGGATATGGGCAATCCAAAATCCGAATTTGAAATTTCAGATATCCAACTTGTGGAATATCTGAAATTTCGGAGGGTGGACTTAGGCCATCTTTAATGGTGGTATGCCCACCAGTATGCATATTGAAGTTTCAGTATGCCACCATTGGAGCTTCAGTATGCCCACCAGTTTGCTGGGTTCAGTATGCTGGGTTGGAGGCAAAATATGTTCAGTTTGTTGGTTCAGTATGCTGTAACAATTTGCTGACGTGTTGCTGAGGTGGCCGGTATGTTGGGGCATTTTGTAAAAACCATTGGAGATGGCCTTAGGCCATCTCCAATGGCAACTTCAATATCCTCCAACATATCGGCCACCTCATCAACACATCAGCATACTGAACCA
>JAOEHQ010047118.1:0-11046 GCA_025447715.1 Asclepias incarnata
GCTTTAAAAAAACTCCAAAAAAAAAAAAAAAAAAAAAAACCCTTCAAAATTAAAACCTTTGAAAGGAAGATTGAAGGGGGAAAAGATCCCCCAATTCAAGTTCCTGCCACAAGACCACCCCAACCTCCTACTCTTGCCAAACATACCCTAACACACGGTTCTTTGCTAAACTAGCAATAATTTTCTTTGACTACAAACATCGGCTGTTGATTTGTGGAAATTATAAAAGCATATGATGGGTCGATTTACTGCGTGACTGGGACCTCAGCCAACTCTATCATCTAGTCGGACGCAAGTCGGAGTCTTCCAAGAGATGAGATTATGGACTTTCACGTAGAGTAAGTACTTTTCAGCCACCTCGCTATTGGCCAAAATTACATATTTACATAGAATATGGGCATAAATAGTTAAAAAGGTTGTATACAAAAAATATTTGGATGTCCAGGTTTTTGCAGAATTCCATGAAGAAAGTATGAACATTTTATGATGCGTTCCTTATGAATCAATGATGAAGAAAACACTAGCCTGGCTTTAAAGCGCTTACGATGGAAATATACATGGGATCTGTATATTCTAATTGTGTTTCTAAGATAAATGCAGAAATCCATTAATCTCAAATGCATAGAAAGAGACATTAGTATCAAATATGTTGACATGTGATGCTATAATATGCCAAAAAGAAAGAAGAACCATGAGGGTGAAAGAAATGATATATATTATATATGAACAAGTTCTTTTCACCATGGCATTACCTGACTTGCAAAATATGTGATTTGCACAAAAAGAAGCCCCAAAAGCTAGTATGGTAACGACAGCTAGAAAGTATAAGTAAAACGGATAAGAAATAAGTACAAAAAAGTCATGATATCCAGCTTGTCTAGAAGACTTTGTTCAAAAGTTTGATCACCGTGTTGAGCCCATAATGTACTGCAGAAAACCGTATCGGCATTAGAAGACTAACAAAATTGATATATGAACCATAAAACACAATTAAGGGACATAAATAGGAAGAAATAAAAAAAGCAACAAAAAAAAGACTGTTTTCAGGTAATATTCGAAGGCCAGCAAGGGCTATAACTTTTGTTTATTTGCGTTCACCAAGATAAAAAGACCGTTAAGCTCTTGCCAAACAAAGACCAGCTTGGGCGTAAAACATTAGCTGAAATATTTGCATTGCATTAGAAAAGTTATGAAATCAAGGGAAGATGATACGATGCTACTAGTCTACTACTCTTTAACATGACAAAAGGTATGGAGATTTAAACCAATCTTAACATTATGTAAGAACTAGTCACACATGAATAAAAGCCTTAAGTTGTAGGTGTGAGGTGTTACATCTAGTAAAATTATAGTAATTTAATTAAAACATGCATAACATAGCACCTCCTACAGCCACTGCCCTGCATCTAGCATCAAAATAAGAGAATCATATTGGTATGGAAACTACTACTGTGAAGATGTAAAGACATGAACAAAAGAGGTGAGAGGAAGGGATTCCCCAAATTTTCGAAAATGCAATTGCACTAGAGACACCGATGAATTTGCATTGGTGCCAGCCACCAAGAAACAGCCAATACATAAACTCTAGTCGTAGTATTAAAAGCTAGAACTAAATGTTATGCCTACAAGTTGTGTGTCCTTAGAAAAAGTAGCTGTTGATGCCAATAATGAGAAATGAGATCAGCTTAGCCAGGAATCAGGTGTTAGGTACAATTTTAACTTCAAAGAAGATGAGGACTCCACACAGAATGGTCACTGTTCAGTAATATAACGCAAGCTAATTATGGTAGGCTTTTAAAAAAAGGACATCATTGATCACTTAGGCGGTGTTTGGATGTGCGTGACTATGTGCTGTTAAATAAGCATGACCAGATAATTAGCTGTAAAATAATGGTTGTCGAAGAGAGTGTTCGAGCACACATCTAACCTTTGAAGTTATAATGATCAGAAATCGTGTGTTTAGGTGTTTGGCAACTTCTGACCACTTAGGGACTAACCGAACAAAAAGAAAAAAATAAAAGGAGGGACGTCAAATGAGAGTAAAAGCCTCTTGAATTACGTTAAATGAGCGATAAACAGGTCATTTTATCCTATCCTTGGGAAAGTAGGTTTCTTTCCGGTATGAAACTGATTCTTCAAGACCAATTAATTAACCCCTGGAAAAGCATATAATTAAAAGCAAAATCAATTTACCCAAACACTCAAGAGTTGACTTTAGTGATTTCAAGTCACAATAATGAATTAATCACATCAAACCCACAAATGCAAAAATCCCTTACGCATAGCAATTATTGTGATTCCTTGCACAATACTTGGGAGTATTAACTTAAAAGAAAGTTATTAAGTTATTTAGGCCAGCTTTCCTACCCATAGCGGACATATTCAAACCAAAACTGCCCTCAAAGCTCACAAAGAACCACTCCCTCCCCCCCTCCTTAAATTTCTTATTGCAGTATTTCCAGTCCTCGAACTTTGCTATACAATTTCCAACAAGAAAACACTAGCAACAAGTATTTTGAAGTACTCGCAGTAAACTAATATGTTAATTGTGCAGCCAAGTGAATCAAACTTCAGCAGTTCAAGAAACCCAACAATAATAGAAACAGAACTCAAGTTGCTTTGTTACCATATATTTAGGTATGTTTTCCTTCAGTCTTCACTTCATCTGACTCCGAGTCGCTAGCATTGTAACCTATCAGAAGATTATTTATAACATCAGTCAACAAACTACATAGCTTCCTTTACAAATACACAGCACAAAATTAAAGCATACGAAGTTAAGAACCTGGAGGTTTATCGCCAAGTTTCCAAACCGCACTACGGCTCCTGGAAGCTGCCTGAATCCATTCTCGTCCCTAACATCCAAACCATCAAACTAATTCATTTTCTCCTAAAAATCAAGTGCAAACAAGGTAATGCGCAACATATAGCCCATATTATTTCAACTCCAAGTGGCACTTCCCGAACGACACAAACTAAAGATGAAGATAAAAAGGTTAAAGTTGTAAACCGGACTACCGGTCAACACAACTAACCCGTTTGTTAAATGCGTCAGGTCTGTCTTGAGCTTCCCAGCCATTTTCCAACCCACCAACCCGTTTAAAGATACAATTAAAATAACTATATATAACAAACTACGAATTCAAATTTCTATCTCAAAAATCTTTTGTCAGATTTTTTTTATGTGCAACGCGTAATATGTAATGTACACACTCAAAGTATTTTACGGCTGCCTATGTCTATGCCATAATATTTATCGTGTACATTCGATATATTTTGACTCTCACCTTCTACAAAGTATCATTTACTCATCGACATACCTAATTTATTACGAAGTAATAATAAACATGCAGGGGTTAAGGTTCTACTTTAAACTTTTCGACACGAATAACTAAAAAATAGTTTTAGCTTTCAGAGTTGAGATATATAAACCCGAAAACCGAAACACGAAACACTACACATATTGCCAGCCCTAAACCAATCAGACCCCATTTCTCAGTACTTTACAAAGATTACAACTTGGGAAACAAACGATAGTCACAATCACATGAATAAAGACAAACAAAACAATAGTTAGATAACTGCCAATAAACTGTAAAAATAAAAAAAAACAAACATTTTCAAGTGAGGCATATGGTCGAACACCTTTTGTGCATCTTTAGCAGTGCCATAACCACTGTAATACATCTGACCCACCAACACCTGCATATTAACATCACCAGATTCAGCCGCCAAAAGCGTTTCTCCAAACCACCGCATCGAGCAATCCAACACAACCTTCGACAAAGGAATCCGACGGTTTGAGATTTCTGCCATTGTCTTCAACCTCTGTTTTTGTTGCTGTTGTTTTTCTTGTTGCTGTTGTTTTTCTTGTTGTAATGCGAGCCGGGTAATCCGTTTGGGTTTGGCGGGTTCGGGTGGGGGGACAACCCGGGTCTGGAAAGCAACGGGTTTAGGGCGTTTGGATTGTGGTTTCATCCGATCGGATGTTATGATTCTCGCAGCGATGTCTTGAAGTTTTGATGAAAATGGAATTGATTTTCCCATGTAATTAAATGTAAATATAGTTTTTGTTTGGGTGGAAATTTTTGAAAGAGCAGTTCCGATTTATTTTCCCCCTTTTCTCTAGGTTTCCACCTAATCCAATATCCAACAATATCTATTTTTTTTTATTATTATTATATTATTTTGAGGACGCATAAATATATTTTAAAAACATTTATTAAATCACATGTTTTTAAAATTTATTCACATGTTCATGTGACAAAAGAAAAAAAAATTTCAGAACTTTTAAAATAACCTTTTGTTCACTTGTGAATGAATTTGTTCACATTTCCGTTCAATGTATATAAGGTTTTTTTTTTTTTTTTAAATTTTTACAACATAAACTTTTATAATGTTTCACATGCGAATAAACTTTAAAAACATGTGATCCAATACATAATTTAAAAATTCTCATGGTTCTTACAAAAAAAAAAGTTTTGAAAATAAGGAAAGGATATTGTATCATAATAAAATTGGTTTTCTTTATAAAATGTTTTGAGAAAATGTTATGTACAGTATCAGCATAAACTTGCATAAACTGTATTATTTGGTTCTATTATCTTGTTAGTCCGGTTATGTTATTAATAAAAAATTTAATTGGCTGTTCAAAAAAAAAAAAAACAACATCAACAATGTTGCTAAAGTCATTTTCAATAATCGATACTTTTGTTAATATTTTAAAGGGTTTTGCTAATGACAGCCCTTAGGGCTGGCATTAACGTGCATAAAATAGTTGTACTTTTATCATAAAATTCAGGGGGTGAGTTTTTGATATGGAAGGTACAGGTTTTTTATGCAGGTTATTAACAGCCCTAAGGGCTGTCATTAGAAAAATCATATTTTAAAACATACATAAACCATCTCTCATTAAAAATTTATGTAATAAAACAATACCTCGTTTAGATGCGGCTGAAATACAAATGAATCGCTAAATCTCTTGGTTTCGATTCAAACCTTGCTTGGTAAATTAAAACATCTTAATACAATAAGAAAAAAAATAGTTTAAAATAACTATGTGAACACCAAGTAAGTCACATATTAAAACCTAATGTTTTTTGGTAGCTTGAATTATGTTATTAAAAAAATAGAGTAATATGTAACATTTGTAAGTTTTCACAATTTCAGAATTTCAAAATGTTTTTGAAATTAAAGTAATACATCCGTGGCTTGATAGCATCAAATTGTTAATTAGTTGTGGTTACGATTTTTTATTGGTTGAGACATGAGAGAAATAAGAATAACTTGAAAGATAGGCTAATGGTTTCATCTTAGACGGCCAAACTCATGAATACTCGATATATATATATATATTTTTTTTTCTTTTGTGCCCTCATGAAAATATTAGAAAATAAAGTTTCTATGGAAATGTATAAACATAAAGAAAAGATCATGTGGTAAAGTAGCAAATGGTTTCGATTGATAAAATATGTGACCTCATGAAGTTTTGGGTTGGCTTACAAATTACAACCAATTTATCATGTTTTTCATATTTGTTCTATCTTTTTTCATTGTAATTTTAAGTGTGAAAAAATTCCTTTAAAAATTTTACAATCCAATGTAGTAACTTGTAAAGTTTTTGGGCCGCCCAACTCTAGGACCCATATCCCTGATTTTATTAGACTTAACCGTTCACTCTATTATCTTTTAAAAATATTACTACGTCATCATCACCTCCTTATCAACAATAACTTCTCTTTTTTCGCATATATAACTCATCATCTTAAAACTAAACCCCACTTTTATTTATTTTATACTTTTTAATTCATCATTATACACCGGAATATATTAAATACCGGGTTAAAATAAATGAAACAAAAAATAGCTTCACCATCGACCCCGGTGATAGCTACCACCAACCCATCATGCACCATAAGGGTTTCATCTTGTGGTTTTGGGGTTTTTTGTGTGTGTGTGTGGGGTGGGGTGGGGGGGGGGGGGGGGTGACCACCGAGTCCACCGCCCCATGTTGCGGATGATCTTACAACGATATTTTATTGATTATCTTTTTTGAAAGGTGTGGATTACTCGCGAATAACGGGAGGTCTAGCATACGTTGTTTTAACCGGGTCCGTGCTTGAGAGCCCCCTCGCCCTCAAATTAAACCCCTCGATGAGAAACCCCTATCACCCAGAGATCTAGAAGGGAAAACTCACCCAGGCTCACCATAGGTGGAAATTAAATACCTATGGTCAGCCCAAATATGCCTAGGGTAGAACTCGAACCTCTGACCTCTTGTGAGTTTTTATTGATTATCTAACAAGATGCTAGAAACAATTAAAAATTACAAGTAAAAAAAAGAACAATTTATAAAATTATATGGATGAAAACCACTAATCAATCTAAATCAAATGCATGCGATAATGCTTTGTACACAATTATATTTCATAAAAAAGTTTTGAAAGTCACATTTCCCTATGAATAAACCGGCCCGTTAAGATATTGTCGGTAATCATTTTGAAATCTACATATACACTTATTTAATGAGTATGTGCATTGCAGGAACAAAATGGATAATGTTCAAAACATATCCGCATGGGAATGACATCTAGAATTGTGGGCATATATAAACATTCCAAATCTTCTTCCGACATGATTATTTTCTTCTTTGCTTTAATATTTTTACAAGGCTATGAATTTATTGAAGAGGCTCAAAACTAGATAATCGGGCAATGTATAAAGGATAGCAGTGTCCAAAAACTCTAGTAAATATATGACATAATTAACATGTTAGCATAGTGCGATACTTAGGGTGAAGGGTATCATCAGCATATGGTATTCCACATGCTACATTCCCACCTTTTTGCTTTTGGCAATTTTTGGCATTCAGCATTGGCAGGTATATTCGGCACAGGTATGCCTATTGAGAGAGAAATCAGCAAGTTTAGAATGCATGGGGGAGTTGTACAATACAAGTATTTTAAGCTAGGTGATTACAATGTCAAATTTTGGTATGGGTTAACACCATCCTCTACTTTTTAATATGCTTTGACATCTTTTGGCAAAGATATGTGGCTTAATTTGATTGGTTGATAGCATATCAATTTTTGATTTATCGGTGATCACACATTTCACCTTTACCGATCAAAAGTTGGTAAAGTTATATGGTAAAAAGTTGGTAAAGTTATATTTTGAGTGGACAGGACCAACACTATACACTTTGGGAAGTGATATTCATACCATCATTTTTTATTAATGTACGACAATGTACAAGTTGTATAGCTGACTGTACAAGCCAGTAAAACACAGTTATAGTACATCCATAAAAAAAATGGTACGGATATCAATTCCTATACACTTTTGTCTACCATTTTATTGTATCAACTTTAAAAATAATCTATATTCTCTTTCTAATATATCTTATACAATCAACACATTTAACAATAAACAAACATGGTCCACCAAAAATACTCTTAACGAGTTAATTTATAACATGAATCTCTTAGCTCCTAAAATAACTACACTACTCCCTTATACATCAATAACCTACACTACTCACTGCCGCCGTCACCAACACCAGTCGCCGCCGCCGCCACCACACCGTCGCCACATGGCGCGGGCATCCATCAACTTTAGAAATAATTTTACATGATTAGGTGGTGTTTGGATATATATATATATATATATTTTTTTTTTTTATATGGATTTTACCTTATATCTAAATACATATTACTATTATTATTTCAACCCACATATACAAAAAAAATAAATCAGTTTACTAAAGATAAAAGAGTTTTTCGAACAAGATTGGTTCCAAAAATGAGAATTCCGAACAATATTGAGATTAAGGTTTTCGAACACAATACTTAAACCCTAAGACTAAAAGGACCTTAAACCCTAAGACTAAAAGGACCGAGGCAACTTGGGGGAAGGGGAACTTCCGCCATGTGACGCCACATCATCTTGCAAGAAGCCATTCAAAAATCTAAGAGTGAGGCTACGTACCTTTGGGGGTGAGGGAACTTCCGACACGTGGCAAAGAGTAAGTGTTCAAAAAAGATACCCAACGACTAGTTGAGGGTGATGTGTGTGTAAAGTTGGGCGACGTCGACTCCCATGGAACACCCAAAGCAAAAAATCATTCGAGGTCACCTGCCGGGGTGATGCTCATGGTGACTTGGAGGCGTTTTTAGGCGACTTGGGGCTGGAGTCGTCCCACTCCGTTTAGTCTAATTGAGTGAATGAAAATTTTCCAAACAAGGAATATAATCCAAACAAGTACCTACCAAACACTTTTAAAAAATTTAACGCATATGCAATACAATAACTTTCTACTCATTATTATCTCGATGTCGATACACATTTTTTAAATGATTGACTCAATGGTTTGGTACTTTGGTAGAAGATTTTCCGACCATATGTGAACAATTTCCAAAAAATAACCTGTTATCCTTGCATTAATTTATTAATTATTAATTTGTGATCATCTCTCATGTCTATACACAATGGCTTCAGAGTCTTACCAAATTCGAGTTAATCTTACATTGTTACTCTTACCATGCCATTTTGTAGCCAAGTTTTATAATTAAATCTACTCAAGCATAGTAATGTACTAGACTGGTACCCGCGCGATGCGACGACAATGGTGGTAGTGGCGGCGGTGTGGTGGTGAAGGCAACGGATGGCGGCAGTGGAAACTGGTGGTGATGACGGTGCCGGTGCCGGTGGCGTGGTTATTGATGTAAAAGGGGGTAGATGTTGTAAATTATTTCATTGAGAATATTTTAGGTATATTAGTTAATTATAAACAAAAAAAACTTTTGAAATCGAAAGACATTTTAGGTATTTCAAAGACAGAAATTGTTGAAAAAGAAAAGATAGTTTGTTTTTATAAAAGAGTAAAGATAAAGATGTATCAATTATATATATTGTCCTACTTAAATTACAAATAATTAAATTAACACAACAAAAGATATGAACAAAACAAAGATACTTTTTATCATTAATGACATAAATTGACCACAAACAAGATAACATACCCATGACAAAATTACACTTATTCCCAAACTCACAATATCTCAAAACAAAAACCAACCAAACAAACTAATTGACCTCGATTTCTATAATATCTTATATCTAATATTAGTCACAATAACATCACGATGTATGGCTATATCGCGAGAACTAAACCAGGAACAGATTTCCCAACACGGTTCGCCAAACTACTCTCCCAAACAGAAGGACAATGCAAAGACTTAACAGCAGAAACCTTAACTGTTTCTTTCGAATTCGCGACAAACCTTGTGACAGTCAGGGAAGTGTTAAAGTACTCGCGAACTTGAGTTATTATACCAAATGAGTTCACGGTCCAAGCATGAATCCAATAAATATCGCGTTTTTGATCACACCCTTCGACAATAACAGTAGAGCCAAATTCGTCGATGGAAAGAGGGACAAATTGAAAAGAATCGAACGTGTTTGTGTTGTTGTTGTTGTTGTTGTTATCGGTTCCAGTTAACAATTGCATCATATATTGGTGAGATGGAGGGCCATGAAACCACCACTCGAGATCATGTGCTAAGAGCTTGTTGACGGTTTTAACGTCGCGAGAACTTAGCGCATGGTAGAGTGTTAAGACTATGTTTCCGTTTCCGGAATTGGAAAGTGGGGATTGAAAGTTATCCAGTTCTGTAAAAGTGTTTGAAAGATGTTTGGTTGTCGGGAATGAAATGAGAATGGGATGAGGGAATGGTAATGAAATGTGGGGGGTTTTATAGGAGGGTGTCAAAAGTGTCAAAAGGATAGTTTGGGGAATTTATTGTGAAAATGCTATCGGTCCTGTTTGGCGAGCGTGGTCGGGGTCCATTTTTACTTTTTCTTTTTTTAATTGTTTTTTCTCGTTATGTCAACTTCGTTGTGATATGGTTTCAAGATAAAAGCTACAAGCCGCCAATGATGGCCAACCCTACTGGTAGGGGTACTCTCGGTTTTACCCAAGGTCTTGAGTTCGATCCTTTAGGATGGTAAGCCTTGAGATTTTTCCCTCCGAATACTTGTAATGGCCCATGGTTAACATCTCGTTGTCTAGGGTACGTGCAAGGCTTCACCATTATACAGTGAGGTTTCCCCGATGTCATATCCCGACTGAATGTTCGGAAAAAAAAGCTACAAACCTACAATGACAGTTGTTTCACTCGTATAAAAATTTGGTGTGTGGTTATTTTTAAATTGTTATAGTTTGTGGTTTATCTTCATTCGTATTAACTAATAGCTCTATAAATCGAATCGTAAACTATAAAGACAGTTTATTATTTTAATTAATACTAGTCTTTAGTCCATTTTGGATATACACTATAAGATAATGTTTTGTAAATATTTAAATGATTAATAAATAATTAAAGATATTTGTCTATGTATAAACAGTTTATAATTCCATAAGATATAATAAGTATTTATTCATTACTCGCAAATATGATGAATAAATAAATGATTTTGATAATGAAAACTCTAAAACTTGATAGTTTATATATAAAAAGAAAATCAAATTCTAAATTTCCTAACAATAAAATGTAAATTTTCATTCACCCAATTAGTGACCCCCACCGTCTCAATTTAAATGTCTTAGTTTGACTTTTGAAATCTTTTTTTTCCAATTTTAAACATAAATATTTTTGTTTGTTTTATATAATACTTGATAAAAATTATATTTAAAACTCAATCAACTCATATATTTTACATCTAGTATTATATAACACATACAAAAATATTTATAATCAAAGTTTAAATAAAAAAGACCCAAAAATTAAAACTAAAATATTTCAATTAAGACGAAAGAAGTATTTTTTATAGTTAGGCTGGTGCCTATCCTAGTCGTCTTCCTCGTCATTTTTTTAGTCTTCCTCGTCATGATAGGCACCACCCCGTCATGGGGTGGTCGTCGTCTTCCATCTTCGAAAAAAAGAAATCAAATGACGAGGTGATGTGAGTATGTGTTTATTATTATTTTATTGGGGATGGGATGATGAAGGGGGTATGATAGGGAGGGGGTAGTTCTTGGGTGTGTCT
>JAOEHQ010047119.1:0-11045 GCA_025447715.1 Asclepias incarnata
ATATAAATTAAGAAAAAGGTGGGGAGCAACCCGGGCAAGACAATCCCCAATTCCCTCACCACCCATTAGGCGCCTAAAGGTCGGGACGGTGTGCACATAGGCAAAAGGTGGTGACCGGGTTTTTCCCCGGGGTACTACCTGCCAAGGTACCCCCATCCAACTTTTGCGGTTTTGCCAATTTAACCACCAAATCATTTTATTTTAAACATTCATCAAATAAATACCACTCCACAAAACAACAAGAAGTAATGACATCCATGGCACTTAATTATCATGATTATAAGTAAAATACTACAAGAAAGTCTGATCAATTCAAAAGATTGTTTATATATCTGCCTATCACCAGGCATCAAACAGCTGGTTTACTTCTTGTCCAATAGACTCTCCTTGGTCCGGATCCCCCACCATCATCATTCTACAATATCAATCAATTCGACAATAAGTAAATCAAACCTGAACTGCCCCAAAAAAACAACATATATATATATATATATACACACACATACTAGCACACTATCCGCACATTACAGCGGGATTAAATATTTTTTTTATGATGTTCAATGATTTTTATAGTGGTTCGTCGCAGTCTCGCAAAGTGTTTTAGTAGTATAGAAAATAACGTGATACATGTATCCTGTTATAAATAACAGCATTAGATGAATCACGTGGCACTACGCAAATGTCAAAAATAAAGGATAATGAGAAATCTGAAAGTTATATAGCAATCTGAATTGTACTTGAATTACTGTGATATATAGATGAATCTCGTATTCTCGTGTCACTAGGTTCTTGAGTTACTAATAAAAAGGAACTAAGGTATAGGCATGACTCGATTACAAACTTAATCAGCCTAATAAATCTATCCGTTAAACTATAAATCACCAGTTATCTTCTATTTAAAATCTGATGTTTATCTATTATAAATTTTAACTAAAGCTAGGTAAGCAGTGTAACCATGTCATGGTCTTGCTCAATTGGGGTGACTGTAATCAGAATAACTTATCCCATCGTCCATTTTCATGGATAAAGCCATCTGTTACAACTTACAAACCATGAAGAAAGGTGGGTAAAGCACCAAGAACTCTCGAGTTGAAAGTACTAATGGATTACGGATACATATATACTAAAATTTTGATCTATGTTATGGTTGTATATTAACGAACATGATGATCTCTACCCAACCATTAAATCGCAGCCAGCATTTTGTGACTTATTTTCAACTAACTCAATATATATAACTTGCTGGGTTTTATGTGAAACCATAACTTAGTTGTTTATGGTAGTTTCATTCCCAGGGATATATGTTAGCCAAAATTTGAAGAGAAAAGGTAGATTAGATCTTTAAGGTAATAGGGACATATACAAAAACTGCAAAAGTACCACCATAAGCTACCAATAGAAACTACAATACTAATTTTTTACGGAGTACACAATTCATAAGCAAACTAATTATCCACTATATATTCGTATTAGTAATCCCTACTCTATTATATTCTATCATAAACTCTGCTTTAATACTCCCTTCTTTCCTGTTGTTTAGTTAGCAAAAGAGCCTCATCAAATCTGCAAAAACGGACTCTAAGATGGAAGAGCGAAATCATAACTTAAGACTAAGAGCATCAAACTACTACTAAAACATAGTAAATTAATTACGGTTTACAAGAACAGATATTCCGTTTAATGGATCACTAGAAATTATCACGAAATTCGAAAATAAGTACACAAAACAAAGGAGATTAGGTTTATAAACTACATCAATCAGCTACGAAGCAGTTTACACTAGAATCCTGAAAGAATTAATTATCACCAAAATTAAAAGGAAATTGATCGAAAATAGATTAATAAGCTAAAAATACAACAAATTGACGGAAAAATTATAACGAAATTTGAAGGAAATGAGTGAAAAAACAGTAGAAAAATGATATAGAAAGATGAAGTGAAGAAGAAATAATACAGAGGAGGATTGAGCTTTCTGTGAGTGTCTGCGAGGATAGCGGTGTCCTTGGGTCCTCTCATTTCGATGTGCTTCAACTTTTTTTTTTTTAGAACGGAGTTACAGTGATTGAGTGTATGTATATGTAGTATATGTGTTTGAAGTTTGAATTTATGAGAGAGAGAGAAGAAAAGGACCGAAAAAAAAAGGCGTGATGCAAAGGGGTTGAGTTTTCACTCTCTCAAGTTGAAATTCGTGAGAGTGAAAAAATAAAACATTTTTATTGGTTCAACTCGAGGGAACTTGAAAGAAAAGTCTATCTCAACGATGTAAAGATGTGAGCGGTTATATAGCGAATTGGTCGACTAACATTGACTTTTGGCGGGAAAAAACAAATTTACGTAGTATTAGTTTATAGCTGGTTTTTTTTTATTACTACCAATTAAGTAATTGTCAAAATTTTAAGGAATTTGAAATTATACAAATTTTGTTTTTATTGTTATTGTATCTTAACATATTCTTTATTATATTTATATTGATAAAAGATAGTTTTTTTATTATCTTCTTTTTCCGTGTTTTCAAATATTTTCTGATATTAAGATCAGATTTTACAAGTAGGTTTGTTCTTTCCCTTCCAGTTTATTATAAAGACGCGTCTAGTTAGTATGATAAGTTCTACTTCATTAAATTATTGACTGATGTGTGTAAGGGCGAATGCCTCCTCTATCTCCCATCGACCGCTCAAGTGAATGCTGTCTTTCCACTAAACCTTGACTTCTACCATAACTATAATGGTTAATTTCTATTAGTATATCATTGAATTAGTGAATAAATATTTAATGGTAATTGATGATCAATCATTTTCTACACATTTTTATTGACTTTCGGCAAATTAGTGTTTATTACGAAAATACAAACCAATTGTTGACTTAGTAGTTGAGGTAAAAAAAAAGAAGGGAAAATTACATGGATGGTCATATTTTAAAGTATATATTTTATTTTATCACTTACAATTTTTTTACCTATTTGGTCAATGAATCTTTATCACCCAACCTCTCTAGGAAGAAACAAAACCAACCAATAATATGATGCCAAGTGTCAATGATTTTATAGTGTCAATTATTTAATAAAAATGCTAACTATATATAGTGACAAAATAAAAGGATTTTGTCGATCAAATTAAACCAAGTTTCATCTGCTGTGCAGTCTGCTATTTTGGACATGCACTTGATAGTCAACAAGCCCATGGTGGTTGGTGGCGAAATCGTGTCAAGGCCAATGATGTACATCGCCCTCACATATGACCACAGACTGATTGATGGTAGAGAGGCCGTCTTCTTCTTGAGGTGCATCAAAGATGTCGGTGAAGACCCAAGAAGATTGTTAATTGACATATAAAGCAGAAGCTTTTCTTTTTGAAGATGTTGATTTTGCAAATAAAAAACCGCATAGTTATTTAATTTGGATACAATGTTCGATTTGAGGATAAACTGGGGAAAATGCTTGATAATTTTTATTTTTGAAGACTTCATACTTTCTTGCTTCCAAATTTTAGTAAACTTTGAAGAGTATAAATTTATGTATCTTGGCAGCACGTCAATGAAATTTCTATGTGCTTTCTATTTTCTTTTTATTTGGTTATAATCAAGGGGTAATCCTCTTTTACCAAGAAAAAAAGGTAAGGTTTTTCAACTTTTACTGGTAATGACACATAGGTCTAAAAAATACACCTAATGCATTCAACTTTACTTTTGATATATGCTTGAAGGGAAGTGATTAATTCACATGGATTTTTATCCATCCACAACAATTCATGCATCATATAGTTGTACTGTACAACTGTATAATGCAGCAGTTGTTGTGGATGGATAAAAATTCATGTGAATTTATCACTACCCATGCTTGAATGATCAAAAAAGTGTGCGCTATATATGAAAGAATGGAAAACAAAACAAAATTAAATTGTGCTTTTAATGAATTAATGGTATGATAATGCAACTATGGATAACAGATACTCTTCTATTTAAAGCCCGAAAAAAGTGTTTAACCACAAAAATCAAATATTGCAGGCTTCCAGCATTTAAAGTTCACAAGAAACGAGTTAATTGTAAAGAAAGTAGCCTTTAGAATGAAGAAAGATTGTGTTGGCTTGTAATATTTTGTATCTAGATTAATTAGAGGCCCACTATTGACACTTGGAATGATATTATTGGTTTGTTTTGTTTCTTACTAGAAATGTTAAGTGGTAAGGATTCATTGACCAATGTAAAATTTTTTGTAGGTGTTTATAATAAGATATATGCACTCTAAAATATGACCATCTACACTCTAAAATATACAAAACCTGTAAAATGTCAATAAAAGGTAATAGATAATAGAGATTTCAAAACAAAGATCCACCTTTTAGATATTTTAGATAAACATCTATAGGGTGAATAAAAACGTTTGCATGTAGAAAGCCCCCTCAGACTCCCAGGCATTTGCCAGTTGATCTGTGCCTCATTGGCTGCATGTATTTTTGTTAATATAATTATCATCATTTCTCTATAAAATCTATGTAAAATTTTTCTTAAAATTTAAGTGCTCAAACACTCCAATACTTGTTATCAACCTCGATTTTCTGGTAACAAAGCTTAAGCAGCACAATAGAATCACATTTAGTGACGTTGAAAGGTGGATAATCTAGTAAAGAAAGCATTTCAGTTGATGAGAAAAACATAACATGATCATAGATTGTAGAGTAATATTCCCATAAGGTAAAACAAGAATAAATCACAGTGATTTGCAGCAGTTCTTGAAAGCATTTCTTGGCGATTCTGGTTCAGCTTTTTAGACTATGATTGTTCATCAACCGAGTTAGCTCTGCATCATACCATTCCTCTAAATCAACCTTTTTCTTCAAAAACATGGCTTTCAACTTCTCCCTTTCTTCCTCAAACTCTTTCATTTCTTCAAGTTTCTTCGCCCTGCACATTAGAATCAAAATTTGTAGCAATGGCAGATAAAGCATGATCATTACAATAATAGTTTTTCTAAAAAATGAGAATGTTACAAAAGTAGATCATGTGTGACTACTTATGAGGATCCACCGCAGAATGAGATTGTTCAACCCTCTCGAGCTCTTCCTGCTGCTGTTTATCAAAATGGCCTTCTTTGGTTTCTCTGGCATCTTGGATTACCTTCAGTTCGTTTTCTAAGTAATCCATCTAATTAAAAAAAACACACCATGAACAACACATATTTACCAAAACCACAGAGAATAGCAATATTTCTAAGAAATTACTAGCATCATGCTAAGAACATATTGAATTTATTATAAAATAACCTTTTCTTTTTCTTCCTCATGGTGTTCTTGCGTCCTCTTTCTCACAATAAGTTCCTCGACATCCTTTTTCCTTAGCTTTTGGGTTACCAAACCAAGTGACTCTTCAAGAGCCTGGTTTTGCATCTGTAATTTTGCTACTTTGGTTTCAACATAATGTAGTTTCTGGTTGTCTTCGTTTATTTGTTTCAGTTGTTCAACCACCTTTTCTTGGTAAGAAACAACGTCGAATTTCAGCTTTGATTTTCCTAAACAAAAAAACGAAGCAAGTCAAATAAACTTCGAAAAGCTGAACAACAAAAGAAAGAATGATGCAGACCTTCCATATCTTTTTTGGTGGCCATGTAGCCATAGAGCTTTCGTTTACCACCAGGACTAAACAGAACGGGGCGAAAATTCCATGCATCTCTGCCTTTACCTTCCTGTTCAAAAAGCCTGCTCAGACGCTCAGCCTCTATGTATCCTACAGCCGATGACTCAAATATGAGCACGCTCATACCCCTGTGCCCTTTTGGCCCATAGGAATGGTGCGCTTTCAATGTGCCATATGACCCAAAATAGTCAAGAAGCTCAGGGTTTCCCATGCCAACCCACTGAAAATAATGTTTCATTTTAGTAAAAATTCATCAATGACACTTATAGGATTGTATTGAACAGAGTTAGGGATATACCTTTTCGTTTTCATCTTGTTCAAGATGTGTATTCATTATGAAAACCATCGGTGGCCAAACTATCTCCATATCTTTTACAACTTCATCAAGTCCCTCCCACTGTCCGAATGATTCACCAGATGAGTTGACCGTAGCTCCTTTTATTCGCAATTCTTCTTCCAATATTTCAGCAAGATCTCAATGAATCTTTACTCTTTTGGACCCTTTTGTTTTGGCATGTGCTACTAGAGCCTGCAGGCCACAATACCAGTCAATAGCACCAGGACCATTCCGACAAGCAGGGCAATGCCACTCCCTTGTTGCTTCGTTGATCTGTTTGACAGTCAGTTTTTCCAGACTTGCAAAAAAGTTAGCATACCATCTGTTCTTCTTCCGTTCCTCGTGGCTTTTACGGCCTTCATCCGAGTCATACTCATCACTAAAAAGTTCTTCATCATCATCATCATCATCATCTTCGTCAAGTTCCTCAATGTCATTGTGGTCTTCCTCCACATGCTGAGGAGTTGACACATATGCCCTTCTCCCTAAATCATTTCCCGTCTGCCTTGACTTCCAGTTCCATCCACCCTGCAGCGGTGGAGAAATTGCATTTGAAATAGCATTGTAGTTATTGAAACCATCTCTGCCACCGGGCTGGGCAAGCGATGCATTGTTTGGAGTCTTTCTCTGGGGATTATTAGACTGACCCCGTGGGTTAAGGTTTGGAGTCTGGGAGTCCGTCTTCTTAGAAGAAACAACATTTCCAGCTTTATTTTTATTCTTTTTAGAGATGACCTCCCAACCACCATCCTGGCTGGAATCCAGGTTCACATCTTGAACTGCTTGGTTCAATTGATCAACATCAAAGTTAGAACTCACAACTACGTTTTTACCCTTGTTAGATTGACCACTTCCTCTTTTAGAACTCATTTCCCTAAATTTCAAAATCAAAAAAATAAAATGTCATTATATATATCCGTTTTTAGTACTTTTCAAATATAATCGTATGGTCACACAATCATCACATACATAACCAAAATCCCTAAAAAAACATATAATCGTATGGTCACACAATCATCACACTAAATATTGACATCTACTTATCATACCGACATACCTTCGTAACAGTAAAAACATACAAGAACTACAGTAAAAAAATATATGCATAAATAACATGAAAAATGTATATATATATATATACATCATCAGGAGATGATAATGTAAGTACGTACTACGTAGGGACTACCTTAACGAGATTCACTGTCAAATGACGTTAAAACAGAAGAAAATTTAACGGTGTTTGATGTACACGCTCCTCCGTGGTTAGGGGAGCGATGGTGATAACTGAGAAAGCGTGTAAAGAAAATGATCAGGGGTAGGGTGTAAAGTAAAGAAAAAGAAAATGACCAGGGGTAAGTATGACACAAGTCAATCGTTTCTTTTCTTTTTTTATTTCGGCAAATGCCCCGTCAATATCCGAAAATATCGGATATCGGTGGATGAGCAAAAATCCGAAAATATCGGTACTGCTTGGTATTTGGTACGGTATTCAGTTTTTACTTTTGATGATAACCGGTTTCGGTACCAACCGGTTCGATACCGATAATACCGGTTCAAATACTGGTTGTAGTATGATAGAGTTTTTTAGAATAAAATATAAGTTATAAAAAATTAAGTTGTAATTTAGAAGAGATATATAATAAAAAGCAATAAATCTAGCATCAACTTTTCATTAAAAAAATTGGTTAACATCATTCCTTCTAAATCTAAAATCATGGGTTTGAATCCTATTCTTCCAAAAAAAATTTAAAATTTTTTTAATCTTAAAAGGTACATTAGGTATTTCAAATTTTTAATGGATAATCTAACTGTTTAATCAATTATTACTTTTTATAGGTGTTAGTTTGTTTATAACTTAATTAGTAAATGTTTTAATACAGTAAGTCATTAGGATGTATTTGTTTAGAACTTAATCTGTAAATAATGACTTGATTGAAAAAGTCACAAAAGTACTGTTACACCTATTAAGTCGCTACTTTTCAGTATGTTTTTTTTTTTGTATTCAACACATAAAACAAACAACAATACTACTTAATTTACAAAGACAATGTTTATCTAGACAGACATTTTATCCAAACAACACTTAATGAATAAAAAAAATAAATAGGCCCGTCTAAACCATAACCTTAAAGGCTATAAGTTAACAAAACCCATATTTTAAGTACATATATCACAACTCTAAAAAGATGATGATAATTTATGATAATTACTTTGTTGTATATTTTTTGAGATACTAACTTTATCCTTATTTGTTGTTTAAGAAATATTTTTAAAAAATAAAATAAAATATACCCCGAATAAATGAGAGTAAGATAATTTAGA
Source organism: Asclepias incarnata (assembly GCA_025447715.1). Lineage (NCBI taxonomy): Eukaryota > Viridiplantae > Streptophyta > Magnoliopsida > Gentianales > Apocynaceae > Asclepias > Asclepias incarnata. The sequence continues at coordinate 8,288 of JAOEHQ010047119.1, forward strand.
TTCACTAATAATGTTTCTTTTATTTAAAAGGGAGAAGGTGACAAAACAATAACTGAGGTGCCTTGCTATTTCTACCTCGGTCACCCTAATTGTCTTTGGGATTACCTCAATTGCCTCCAGGGTCGCCCCAATTATCTAATGGCCCATCAGGATCGCCCCAGTTGAAGGATAGAAATAAGAGGCCCTAACTGGGCTATAGTACATTGACAATATCTGTTTCACTGTTTGTATTTAATTTTTATAAAAGAGAATTAAAGATTTCATTTATGTTTAGGGATATCATGCGTACTGTGACAGTACCCAACCTTGGGTACTGCCTCTCTCACATATCGGGGATTTAGTACGTACATTTAATAAATTTTAGAGGTAAAATAAAAAAAATATTCTTAACAAACCTATATTACTGATCATTTCCCTTTATGTATCGCTATAACGACTAAGGTGAAAAAAAATTTTAAAAAGAAAAAATCATTTATGTATTGTTTTTCAGTAGTGAACAGTGAACACTCATAAAACTTCAAGTAGGTAGTTGGTACTATATCATTTATGTTTTCTGTCTTTTGCAGTTTTGTTTTTCAAACTTTTAATTTTACCTTAATCTTCACAAAACATCCATAAAACACAAAAAGTTGGCGTATATGATTTCCTTTCCACATCGTTTTCTTTCAAATGCTCTCTAACAATTGAATAAAAATTAATTATCAAAGTAATTAATTTTGTGCCCCTCAAATTGTAAATTCCCTTGTTGTATATTGTCGAATCCACTATATAATTTTAGCTAATCCAAACAAAAGTTGGGTAATAACTGACATGACATGAAAAAGAATACTAAACCGCATGAAAAAGAACATTAAACCGCAAACAATGGGTGGACATGTCATTTGCATTTCCATAAATCGCAAACATGATATGGAAACAAAACAATTTTAATCAGAAGGGTATGTAATCACGATTTCTGGATTCAAATGGAAGTGTATGATTCGAGCGAGTACTAAACACTTATTTAGAGAGTGTTTGGGACAAGAGTTATTTTAGTTTATCTTTTTATTTGATATTTAAAGTGTAAAAAAAAAGAAAAATAAATAAAAAATCAATCATTCATAGTGACACATGGCATGAGTTGCCCCACCAAAAAAAAAACTCCACTCCCACTTTTTTAAGAGGCTATACAAGGCAACCAGACATGTCACATGACGCAAGTTGCCCAACATGGGTCTACTCCACACCTCTTAGCCTAAATGTCCAAATATCATTTATAAATGTCAATAGCATTATGAAGGTGCCATGTTATTTCCACCTGGAATGTGTCTATTCCACCTCGATCAGATGGGACGACTTGGATCGCCCCAATTGCTAAAAAGTCGTCTGTTGTGATGTGACGGGTGTCAGAACAAATGGAGTGATCCTATTCAAAATCGCCCCAATTGATTTTTTATTTATTTAAATGTCAAAACCCTTTATTGTTCCCATCATTCAAACAAATCAAAAAACACATCCACCCTATCCTGCCATCGACGAAACCTAAAAGAAAAGATTCAAATGGGTTCCCGGCTCTCTCTTTCCAATACCAGGGAATATATGAATTGATAATGTTAAGGTATGTATTCTTTATATATATCATTATTATTATTATCATGTTAATATTATTAGAATTATATTGATAAATGTAATGATTTGCATGTAGCATGGACAAAAGAACATGCATTAGATGAAAACAAAGTTAAATTTTCAAGTCATTTCAAATACCCTAAACTCAAAGGTATGAGTCATTTCAAATACCCTAAATTTTCAAGTCATTTCAAATACCCTAAACCATTAACATGTAGAACTGACTAGATAACCTGCATTGGGGTAACTCCTACTCAGCCAGCCGTCTCGTCTCTTATTTTTTCCAATGCGATGTATACATCTTTGATGGTAGACAAGTTGTTTGGAAGTTCCCATTTCAATCCAGCAAAAATAATGCGCGGCTGCAAATTTAGTTGAGCAGCTTGTTCTAACCAATTTTTTTTTATCTACAAAGAACCGTCTAGCATAGGCATGATACTCCAAATAATCTAACGGTAAATGATTATGTCTATGCTCTTTCACATATACCTTCCAACCATAAGGCAAATCAAAATAACTTTGTAATTTAAATAGACAGTTAATTTTTTGGGAGAATGCGGCTCCGGTTCCGGTACTTCCCCTGTCACGGGGTACTCCACCACGATCACACATAAGTAAGACTCTGGTAGAATAACCCGTTGAATTTTTATTTGATCTTCCCTTGACTAAGACATAACCAAGCTGAATTGTCGTTGATTGCGCTCATTCCATTAGTTGTTCTTGTGAGTTGAACACTTGAAATAATACGAAAATCATAAAAGTAAAATTAATTATTCATCATTCAAAGAATATGATAAAGATAAACGTATTATATGTTATTATACCACGTCCGTACCGTATCCATTCGTTTTCAACACATAACCCATTGTCCTCGGATTAGATTTTTTATTTTTATTTTTTTGAAAACTTTTTTATTTTTTATTTTTTTATTTTTTTGGAATGAGTTTTTATTAAAAAAAAAATTTAAAAAAAATCATACCAAAAAGGGGAGAAATAGTGGTTCTCACAGTTCTCACCCTTAATTTTAATTCTTACGATAACTCTACCGTATATATATATAGGGGTGAGTTATTCTGAGACCCCCTAAAAAAAATAACGCGAGAACCATTCTCAGCCACACATTTTGCGTCCCTTTCTTCCATTCACTTAC
>JAOEHQ010047120.1:0-11044 GCA_025447715.1 Asclepias incarnata
TGTAGGTTTTTTAGTGTAAAATTGTAGGTTTTTTAGCGTGTGTACCCCTAATTTTTTATATTCCAAAAATTCTGAACTCCCCAAAAAAAATTTCTGGTTTCGCCACTGCTTGGAAGCTTGTGGTTTTAACCAAGATTAACCTTACTTCCCACACTAATGTGGGACAAGTTACTTCCACTTCTAACTTTGCACCAAACACACACATTTGAGATTCGACATCTCATTCACTGTTATCCCAATTTGGACACATCTTAGTTCGTCATGTAGCCTTAGCCATAGGCTACAAACCCACCAAATGGTTATCAATGTATGTCACTCGATCATACATTTATTGATGTCCAAAGTGGTGAAAAAACACAAATTTTCCAACAGAACATTACAAACAGCTCAATACCGTTTATCAGACGGGCTTATGAATTAGTCACTTGTATGTTAGTCAGGTTGTGTATAGAAGCTTGAATTATGAAATTCTTGTCTAATGAAAGATTTCGTAAAGATTTTACTAATTATACAATGTCCAGAGAGAACATGCCAATTATTTGTAAGCCTCATTTTAGTAACTTAAAAATACATGCTTGCTTGTTGAGGCACATTATCATGTAATACAATAATTGGTCACCACTTCATGATCATATTATCATAACTTAGCATGCTTAGATTCCAAATTTATATGAACATGTGTCTGCTTAAAAGGGAAAAAAAAGTACAAAAAGAAATGGGAAAAAGATAGAAATATGTACTTATGAAATATACGAGTATTTAGTTTCAAGGATTTTAATAACTACTTATGCTCTCTAGATACATGTTTAAATATATTAAATGAAGTCGGGTTTTTTTAGAATAAATGATTTCTACACAAAATATTTTTGCCGTATACAAAAGTGTATGTATCACACGGTTTGTATACATATTTAACTTATGTTCTCTAGATACATGTAAAAGTACTTTGTAGTGTTTATTTGTATTTTATTTTTTATTTTGTTTTTGTCTTGGTGTATATAGGTATGTATGTTCAATTTGATTAGCTTATGTAACTTATATTATTTTAATGGGATGTGTTTTTATTTGAAATGCAGCAACATAGGAAAATATTAAATATAGAGTAAATTGTATTTTTGGTCCCTGTGTTATCATACGTTTTGCAAGAATGGTCCAACTTATGCTAAAGTGGCGATCTTGGTCCAGTTTTCAAGTTTCTTTAGCATTCTTAGTCCAATTGCAAACTTCTGTTAATTCTAGTCCGTTAATGAGGTCATGTGCATAGCATGTGATGAGTAGTTGTGTAATTAATAGTGATTATTTTTGTCTTCCTTTCTTCCCCATTACCTTTAACCCTAAAAATCTATAATCAACATACATATACATACACATACACTAGCAAATCCACGATCTTTTATCAACTTCAAATCCAATATATATTCAAATCTAATTACGGAAAACTTGGAATAGAACACATGATACTTATATTGCAGATAATAACAAAAACATATATTAATTATTATTATTATTACTATTATATATATATATATATATATATATATATATCATCAAACACCCCATCAGCCCAACAGTGAGATCAGACTCAGAGAAGGATGAACACAGTTTACTCATGGTTCCGAACAACTTCTAACAAAAACAAATCTTCATCATCATCAACACCAACCACAAAAATTAATCAAATAAACCAAAATAAGTTGTACGGAATCACTGATGACCTAATTAATCACATTAAATCTTTTACTCTTGAAACTTTCAAAAACTTCAATCTTCAAGGTATATATATATATACACACTCACATACATATATACTTACATACATGTTTCATGTTTTTTATATTTTTTAAATATGTTTATATATATATGAAATTGAAGTGAAAGTATATATACCTTGAAAAAGCAAATACACCCAGCAAAAAAAGAACAGATCTAAATACAAGTGATTTAAGAAAAATGAGGAAATATAGAGATGATGATGATGGTGCCAGCGGCGGGATGGTGCCTCCGTTGTAGATGGTGTCAGCGGCGGGATGGTGCCGAAAATGATACAGTTTCAGTCGAAGATGGTGTCGGCGGCGGCTGCCAGAGATTTTGATGATGATGATGATGATACAGCCATACCCAAAGATCCGACAACAAACCCACCGGAAAACCTCTGTTTTCTTCTAGCAACCCACCGGAAACAAAACACTATCAAAACTCATCAAACGTTTTCCGGCGAGAGATCGAATGAAGAAGAAAAAGGATGGGTGTTTTTCCGGCGAAAGATCGAAGAAGAAGAAAAAGATGGAGAGGAAGGGGCAGAGGTGCAAAGACATCAAAGAAGAAGAAAAAATGTATTTTGTTTAGATTTTGTTTAGATTTTACATCTGTGTATATATAAATACATATATGGATATATATATATAATTGAGAAAGAAACTAAGAAGGGGAAGGTAGAAAGAGAAAAAATAAAATAAAAGTGACGATCTTTGGTCAGTGGGCATTAAATTACACAACTACCCATCACATGCTACGCACATGACCTCATTAACGGACTAGAATTAACAGAAGTTTGCAATTGGACTAAGAATGCTAAAGAAACTTGAAAACTGGACCAATATCGCCACTTTGGCATAAGTTGGACCATTCTTCCAAAACGCATGATAACACAGGGACCAAAAATGCAATTTGTTCTTGTTTTTATTAGAAAGAATTTGAATTGGTAGAGACTTTGGTTGCAGATGATTTGAAAAGTATTGGCCTTGAGGCACATTAAAACTTTTGTGTTTTGGCGCAAGTGTTTATTGCTACCGCCAACATCGGCTTCTACAACATTAGTATCAGTTAAAGAATCTGTCCAAATACCCAAGGCCGGTTAATTACAATGAAGAGTCAAGGGCACTATCGTATTTCGAAATGAGTTTATATCACCGGCGAACCGAAACAAAGATACAAAGATAAAGATGGATATGGGCGCTTAGACAGACCATCCATACTAAGTGTCCGACAGTGTCTCATCTTCATTACACCTCGCCGATTCGAGCCTCGCTTGATATGTTTTCCATTTGCATTTGTTAGTAGAAATTTACAAATTCATTTTAAGGTAAATGGTATATTATGCATTTTATCACTTTGATTTTTACTCACTTATTAAGTCTAAGTGTCTTTCATAGAAATGGCTAAGCATTTTTACAAAACCTAACTAAACTTCACTAGCACAATATTCATACAAGACACAACTTTTCTAAAGCCATAAAATCTGGTGTTTTGAATCCTCATGACTTGCTTACCTTGATTCAAGCTACCAATGGGTATGCTTGATGGAATTCTTATGTAATCTTATGACCACATCTTCCCAATTATTCAAACATTTAACGTAATCATCTTATACCTAAAATCAATGTTATAATGTTAATTAAGGGAAGATTCTAGAATCGGATTTTGAGATGCTATAAACGAATATAACTTTTGTCAAAAACTATGTCATGTTAATTGCAAAGGTTCAGAGGCATGCCCAAAACGGACGCTGAGCGACTGTCCGTGTCCAGTCAGATTCGTTTATCTTTTTGTTTAAGCAACCCTTAGCCAAACAGTTTTACTTTTACTCACCTCTTGTGGAGAATATCTATTAACATTGAAAGTAATCTAAAGCATTCATATATCACTTATACTTGGGTTATCATAACAATAGTGAAATTGTAGTGAGGCTATACTTGTAACAATATTATTATTATTATTTGTTGTAAGCTTCATACTAGTATGTGTGAAGCTTGTTGAGTGAAATTTCTAGTGGTTAGGATTTCGTTGGTGTTCTTGAAGTGTCAAGAATATGTTATAATCTATAGTGGTCAAAGATTTGTGATTCTTGAAATGTCAAGGATTGATATTATTATCCTAGTGGTTAAAAATTTGGTGATCAATCTTGAGGTGTAAAGATTATTAGTGTAAAGATTATTAGTGTAATTAGATCCTCTACCAGGTTTAGAGGAAGATAGTGTTATTCGGGGAATGGATTAAAGCGAATTCGTTAACATTCGACCTAACCACTATACATCATAACAGAAAACGTGTGTATTATTCATAAGAATATGGAGTTATGGAATATGAATGACAACTTGTATTTCTTATTGCAAATAACTAGCCATTTTTTTAATATAAAAGTCCATATTCAATTTTTAATCAAGTATTATAAAGTATAAACTATAAAGGTGGTTGATAGTAGTATAGTTTTACTAATAATAATATCAAATAATAATAAAAAAAAATAGCAAAACGCTTATTCGGTGACCCAAATCTTTTTATGTGTAACCCATATACCAAATCATATAAAAGATTTGGGTTCGAGTTAACCCAAATAACCTACATAAACCCGAATAAGATGACCTATATGACCCAAACTCATTCGGATCGGGTTATTTGGGTAAACTTTTTTTTACACCCCTATGACAAATGTCTTGTTCTACGCGGTTCACCAAGACCAACTTGTCAACAAAACTAGTAAACGAACACTCCAAACAAACACAATCTTGCTATCTCCGCCATCTTCCCTCTCACTCTACCTCCATTACTATCCTTTATTAAAGGATCTCAAATGTGAACAGTTCGGATCGCGCCATTTCCATCAAAATCTTCACCACCCATTTCCTCTAAATACCCAAAAAATCCCAAACCTCAAACCCATCAAACTTTCAAATGGCTTCTTCAACTCTCTCTAATTCCCTCATTTCTCCACTCAATTCTCGCTCCCATATCTCCTCCACTCAGACCCCTAAAACCATCTCCATTTCATCCTTCAATCAATTATCTTTCTAAAGATCCCAATTGAAAACAACCTTCATCACTAAATGCACTTCAAGTGATAATAATACTTCAAAAGATGAAACCCCAATTGAACTAAGTATGTTTTATGCTATTTCAAAGCTGACCCATGTTTTTTCCTTTATTTTTTTTATAAATTTATATTTAAATGACTAATTGTGTGTGTGTTTTTTATTTTTCAGGGTTTCCTGCTTATCCTACTGTTGTTGATATCAATCAGATTCGTGAGATTTTGCCACACAGGTTTGTGCTTTTCTGCTTGATTTCTGATTTGGGGTGTTTTTTTTTTTAGTTATATGTACTCTTCATGGAAAATGGAAATGTGATGCATTGTTTGGTTGAGTTTAGTTACAGATAAATTGTCTATTTTTTTTAAGAAAATGAAAAGGGTTTTTTTTATTTTTATTTTTATTTTTTTTTATCTCTATAAAACCATTAGAAAACGTGTTTATTTGTATTCAAGATAATTTCTTCTTCTTTTTTTCTTTTTTTTTTCCAGATAAGTTCTATTGAACTGGATGTACATCTAAAATATGAACTTGAAGAGTTTATAAATGTAGAAGGCTAAATGCAATATATGATTGATAATAAAATCAATACAATTGAAAGAAAAATTTTATTATAATCGTTCAAATGGTGACAAGGTCACTTTTTTTCTTACACGATGGGTTAGCCATGATGGTGAATCAGTGATGGTAGCATTTTTGTTTGACGCATCATGGAGGATTGGGAACTTGGGTGTAGTAGTGGTGAAAATTAGAATTTGAGTTAATGCTAGATGTAATGAAATATTTAAAGTGTCGGAATTACACCCTTCTTCAACGTTCAAACAAAAATACTAAAAGTTAAGAACTCTAAAATATATTTGAAGGTAGAATGCAATGTTTTAGATCATAATTATACGGTATAGATAGATACATGAAGCACTTCTTGACATGACAAATGAAAATTATGATGATTTGCAGATCGAATACTATCGGAAAACTATGTCGTTGAGTGTGTTGCTTGACGAGATCGACAGCAGTCATAGAGCTTTCGATGAAGGTTCTTTACTCCCTATTCTTGCCTCTTCTTTTTTGTGTTCCTTTTTTGTAAGCATGCTAATCTTGCTATGCGTTAATTTTGAGCGCCAGTGACTGTATTTGTTGGATTCCAACACATACACATTTTTTTTTTTTTTTTTTTTTGTTAAAGGGAAAAATTACCCTGGTTAGCTTTATAAATATACCACCGCAATAAGGTTCAGACAAACTAACTGAATATTAGTGTGACTATTACATACCTAAATACCTTGCACCAAGTGCATTAACAAGGGAAACATCTAAATGAACATTCATAAAAATGAACAAGCAGCCTAACCAAGACGCAAATAAAACAACGCCTAGGTATAGAGACAATACAAATTTGACACACAGGCCAACACTATAAACAAGAAATAGACTTAACTTGTCTTCAAATCAAACATCCTTAGCCTTCGCTCTATTCAGGCAGCTGCAAGGGAGATTTTACTTGTACAACAGCCGCTATATCCAGTCCAGACAAACAAAAAAATGTCTAAATGCCTAAGTGCTCGATCCCAGCAAGAGACTAGGCAGGTTCCAAATCCCCATTACACGCTCCACCCTGCTGTTCCTCTTGTAGCGAAACGAAAGAAGCTTCAATCTAACAGTTGAGGTAATCTCATTCATAAGCTGGGTTGTAGAGCGTCTTTGTTTAGTAAACAGTCTCCTGTTCCTTTCTTGCCAAATGAAGTATGTCGCCGCTGCAAGGACCAATCTAGTTATGACACTATCAATGTTCTTCTTTGACAATGGAGTCACCACTGCAATGATGGAATCCCAATCCACCATACTCATAGAGATACCCGCTGTAACACATAACCCGATCCAAACCTGTGAGGAATATAAGCAGTTAAAAAATAAATGGCCGTGAGAATCATGCTGCATCCCACACAGCGAGCATCAGATAGGATTTCCCGAGTCAGCCACATCCCAAACACGAAGCACATCCCGAGTCTTCAGTTTCTGTTTCATGACAAGCCAAATATGAAATGCATGTTTTGGGACACAATGAGGGAACCAAACAACCGAAAACCAAGGGACAGTAACATCTCTGGTTCGAATTGTATCCCAGACTTTTGCAACAGAAAACTCCCCCACTCGACCTTGGTAATCCTTCCACATCACTTTATCAAGTCGATCTTCAATTAGTATAGGAGTAGTGATGGCATTAAAACGATCACACCACTCAGCAGGCCACGAGAACCTCCCATTATCCACAATAGACGAGACGTTTGACAATGAAGAAAAACCCGCATTAGCAATCATTCGGTTTGACACATGCTCATGAAGCGGGGACATTTGACACCAATTATCAAACCAAGCACTAGTCGCCTCACCATTACCAATAACAGACCAGAAAAACGGATGTAGCACTGAGCGGACTTGTAATAATAAAATCAATGCAATTGAAAGCAAAATCTGGTTACTTGTAATAATAAAATCATTGCATTGATAAATATAATATTTATCACTATCAAATTTTATGATTTATGCCTCTTGTTTAAATCCAAAATCTGGTTTTAAAATCATTCACCAAAACAACTTTTGAAGCTTGATTATTACTCCCTTCATCCCAAAATAGTAAGGTGGACATATATTTTGGGACTGAAGGAGTACGTAGTTTATAAACTTTTTCTTTAGTTATTTGTGTGCAATAAATCGATTTATTGTAATGTTTATTTAGTACTCTTAGCAGGTTAATATAGGCTCTGTACAAAAAAGAAGAAATTATCTTGAAAAAAAAAGACGAGTATTCCGGGACTGTTTAGTTGTTTCTAGAATTTTTTTTCTAAAAATACTAGGTAACATGATCAAGTTAGTGTTTTAAAAAAAAAAAAATCACAAAAAAAGGGGAAAACATCATTTTCCAACTTATAACTACACACTAGAAAACTCATTTTCAGAGTTTTTAAGAAGTTTCTATTTTAGAATTGAAAAACTCCTTGTGTTTTCCAAATTTGAAAATGAATCATCTAAACGCGTTTTCAAGGGTTTTCTGAAAATAAAAACCCATTTTCATTTCCTTGAAAATTGAAAACAGAAAGTTAGAAAAAAAAATTCTATAACTAAATGCAATTATGAGTTTTCCAAAGTGTACTTATAAGTTAGAAAAGTGAGTTTTCGTTTTCTTGGCAAATCCTATTTGATCTCGTCTTAACTTTTTCGCTAAAATTTCTAAAACACATCCTCGGTGTTCTACAACTAAACAAGCCCGTAATTTCTGATTTAGTTTTTGTTTGTTTTCTTGTTTTTGTATTTCCCTTTTTTTGCTTTACTGAAGTTTTGAAATTTTGTAAGGATTATAATGTATTGTTAAATTTGATTCCAGTTTATTTGCATGCTTGTTTCTTGTAGTTTCCACATTCTTTTTCTTGATAAAGTTTAAAGCTTTGTGAGAAAAATGTGATATATGATTTGGGGTTTGTTTATTTGTTTGTTTATTGTAGTTATCTTACTTTCTCATTGCTAAAGTTTTGATTATTAGTTAAAAAAAATGAGGTATGGTTTAATATGTCATTTGGGTTTTGTTTACTTGCTTTTTTCTTGTAGTTCCGTTTTTTATATGCTGTACGAAAGTTTTAATTTTTTTTCTAGAAATTCTTATGTCTAGTTTGATTATTAATTTGAGTTTTTGTTGTTGTAGATTTCCATTTCTTTTAGTGGGCAGAGTGTTCGAATGTCACACGGTACAACATACTGCACGCGTAAAGATTGAAATATTGTGAATGGTGGTTCAAGTCATAACAGGTAATATTATTCATATTTTATATATGTTTAGAAGACCCATTTTTAGGATAAGTTAGAGTAACGGGTCAGAATGGGTAACAAGTGGTTTTACAAAGATTCTTGAATTTTGGTATTTTTGTGTGTATATGCATATTTTAGGTAACCGGTTCTTTTATTTGTATTTCATGCAACATTTCTTGAAGACGTTTTTCCACTTATACGGTAATTAGGTATGTCATGTCTTACTCCAAATGTATGATCTTACCTATTTAAATTTGGCACTATACTTTTAACATGGATGATTTAAACCCATTCAAAGTGAACGAGTCTCAGACTAGTCTCCAACCCATTTATATTTTCATATTTCACCATAACCCAACCTGGTCCGTTCTGATATACGTACAAGTTACCCATTTTGACTAGTCCCCCACCCATTTATATCTTATTCATTGGAATCCCAATCATTCCAGAACTATCTGCGGTGCTCTGGGTGCACATGTTATTCTTCTCTGTTTTGAGTATTGCTGCTGCTCTTTTTGTTGTTAAATAAGTGTGTATAACTTATGTTTAGTCAGATTTAGTATATGCATTCTGAAAAAGACTCTCTAAGTATGTGGACTTATATTTTCTGAACTGATATGCTGCAGCATGGCTGGTAAGCATGTGTATGAGGTACCCTCGAACAATGTTGGCGGTTTTTCTTCCTGTATTGCTGTCTGTATTAGAGGCACAACATGCAGAAGGTAAATGATTTTTGATTTGTCATTTTTTTCTTCACTACCTAGACAGCTAGTTAGCAGTTGTGTCGGTTCAGGAAAGTATCCAAGTTTATTTCATCCGAATGAACACATTAATTAAGAAAAACTGGCAATTAAATTCTGAGGCTACTAAATGAGCTCTAAGATTATTATTCCCTCCTAGGGATAGATTCCTTTTTATAAATTTTCTGCATTCCCAAAAGAAGTCCTGCAATGGGTATGGCAACATGGGAACGTAATGTAACGTGTCAAAATTTGATATCTTAATCTTTACATCTCCTCGGTTTGGGCAGGTGGGGTTGGGCTCCCACCTGTTGGACAAACCCACATCATTTATTTTCATGTAAAAATTGTTTTCATGGTTTGTGTTTGTCATGTGCAGGATGCTTGGAAGACTTCAACATAGGCATATATGCAGTTAGCCAGTTATCGGGTTATGTTGGAGCCTATTTTTGAATACTATTTGGGTGACTTTCGACCTGGTTGAATCCGTTTTCTTTTAGTGCTAAGTAGATCTTTTTTAATGTTTCTAATTATTTTAATAGTTGGCTGACAAATGGATTGATATTGTATTGTTTGCAATTTGAAATAGACTACAATTAAAGTTATTATTCTTTGTATTGTGTGGCATTTATATTTGTTTTTTTAAGCAATTTTTATGTAATTAAAGTTACAATTAAAGTTATTTATAATTTCTGTTCGACTACAATTCATGACTCCAGTTCTACTAGTATTTAATTCTTGTGGACTCAAATAGTCAAGTCTAAACCTATGTATACACTAATATATATTTATGAAAACGATCTTATATTTATAATTTTACATTGATAAAAGATTTGAAGATATGTTATATATGTGCTAAACACTTATCTTTCTCTAAAATGTAAGCTACTTATTTTGTTACTAGAAGAGTACCCCGCACAATGCGGCGATTTTGATAATGCTTTATAAAGTATTATAGTCACACATATCTATCCAACTACTTATTTTGTTACTAGAAGAATACCCGCACAATGTGGTGATTTTAAAGTATTATAGTCTTATAGATATACATATCTACGAGAGGAGGTTTGTCTTAAATATGTAAAAAAAACATCAAATAGATTCATAAGTAGCAAACAGTTTGTCTTTTATAATTTTTATAAAAGTCAAATTGTTTAGTTGAATAAAATGATGAAGTTTAGCTTAAATGTGAAGATATACTTGAGATGTATGTTTTTATATGGAACATTTAGATGCTAATAGTTGTGTTTGAGTAGATAAGGTTGCATTAAATATATGTTCATGTTTGTGGTTTGTCTATTATATGATTAGGGATATTCTTATAAGCATGTGGTTCTTTCAAAGTAGTATCTCGTTATGGTAAAAATGGTTAAATTTGTAGGATCGGTTAATACTTAATACATAATTGGTTGGGTCGGTTGATCTTAGTAATAATATTCTAAAACCATATTAAAACTTTAGGGGACGTTTAGTTGGGTAAAACAACCCTTGTTTTCCATTTTTGTTTAAAACATGAAAAACAGAAAACACGATCAAATCATAATTTAAAAAAAAAAAAATCAAAAAAACAGAAAACATTGTTTTCCGCTTTTCAATGAAAAATTAGAAAACACTTTTTTTTTTTAATTTGTTTTCTACTTTTCATTTTCCATTTTTCAAATTTTAAAAACCTCAAATTATATTAACTCTCCCCCTACG
>JAOEHQ010047121.1:0-22003 GCA_025447715.1 Asclepias incarnata
AAAGGAACAAAGTTAACGGCGGGGACGAAAGAGCGTTTTTCGCAAAACCACAGGGACGAAAAAGGTACTTAACCCTAATATATGACTTAGATTAATTTTACTCCTAGATGTTTTTTATTTAAATCTTAGTAATATCCAAGTAATATATTTTAAAAGATTATAATGTCCACTAAGTAATAACTAAATGAATTTGTGTTAAAAAGTTAGAGAAAGTCATTTTTTAATGTTTTAAAAGTTAAATATTTTTAGGGATATCATCCGTACTGCAACATTACGTAACCTTAGGTACTGCACCTCTCACATACCAGGGATTCAATATGTATATTTAATAAACTTCAAGGGCAAAATAGAAACTTTTTTCTTAACAAATCTGAATCATTTCCCCATATTTTTATTGTTAAAAAAAATAGAATATTTAAAATTTAAAAACAAACTTGAATACTTGTGTGCAAATTTTAAAATTTAAAAATCAACAAGTCAAACTGAATATTAAAATATTGATTAACACCAGAAAATAATGTTCAAACACCAAATATGCCTATATTGGATTATTGGTGATTTGTGATTATTACAGAGGAACGATAATGAATAGGAATACAAAGATGACTATGAACCTTCAAAGAACAGCAGCCTTGTGATTTATCATTGATACATCATGCACAGCAGGTGTTCGATATAATGCCTCACAGAAACTGTCTTCTAATCTCAAGGTTTGTCATCAAGATTTCTGTATCATAAATAAGGTTTAGATTTTATGATTGCTCTATAAATTTGCTGATTTCCATATTATTATTACAAGTCTTTTATGCATATTGCTTATAATTTTAGGTATTTACTCTTTGAAAGCAAGCCCATTTTAGCTGTTAAGTTGTATTATTGGCCCTGTACTACATTGGGCTTCAGAATTATCCAATCATTGTGTATATATATAGAAAAAAGACAAATAGGACATGGGTATAGTCCACCAATGTTGACCAGATCCTTTAGTGTATATATATATAAATATAAATATTATATACATACATATCTGTGTGTGTAAGTGTGTACAATTCCACCAAAGCCAGTCACTTTGATGAACTTAACCATGGAAGATGTTGAGGCATCATTCATGGGTATGCTTCCAAGATTAATGGTGAATGATGGTAGATACTTTCTACTCTTACATGGGTTTTCTGCTTCAACACACCTTGGTTTCTTGCTTTTTGTATTCATGAGTTGGTTCTGCAAAAAGATTAGATTCAAAGGCCAAGGTCTTAAACAGATGTCGAATAATGGGGTCTTGTTTTACAAACAGACCCTGTTTTCATGCGTGGTTCTTGTGCTTCTTGACCTTGTTATGTGTTTCTTGAACCTTTTTTATTGGTTTAGAAATGGTTGGACTGATGAAAACATTATTACCTTTTCGGATACCCTTCTTAGAACCTTTGTTTGGCTATTTGTTTCGGTTTACTTGTATTCACGTATATCTAACTCGAAAGAGTCTAAGTATCCCTTTGTATTAAAGGTTTGGTGGGTTTCTTTTTCCGTAATTTCTTGTTTTTGCCTTGTCTTAGACTATGTTTTCTATAAACATGGTCAGTATTTAGCAGCTCAATTCTTGGTCTTTGATGTTTCTTCTACTTTTGTCGGCCTCCTCTTGTGTTATGTTGGGTTTTCGGGTAAGAATGAAGGTGGAACTATAAGCCATTTTTATCAAGAACCACTGCTAGGCGTTAATCGTAGAGAGTCCAAACTTGGTTGTGAAACTATAACAGCTTTGGCAACCAGCAATATATTTAGTCTTCTTACTTTCTCTTGGATCCATCCTTTGATATCTGTAGGATATAAGAAACCGTTAAATCTTGAGGATGTTCCACAACTTGATAGTGGAAATAGTGCTAAAAGTGCCTTTTCAATTTTAAGAAATAAACTAGAGCGGGATAAGGGTCAAAGTAGTCAAATAAATACTTTTAGTCTAGTCAAGGCTGTGATTTTGACGACATGGAAAGACATATTAATTACGGCTCTCCTTTCTCTTGTGTTCACCATTGCTTCATATGTCGGGCCATTCCTTATAGATACATTTGTGGAATATCTAAATGGACGTCGAGATATAAATAAAGGTCTTCTTCTAGCTTCTGCATTCTTCGGTGCTAAGATTGTAGAATGCTTGTCACAAAGACATTGTGAATTTAAGCTGCAACAAACTGGCATTAGGGTCAGAGCTGCTCTTGTTGCAATGATCTACCACAAAGGTTTGACCCTTTCATCTCAATCAAAGCAGGGACACTCGAATGGTGAGATTATCAATTTCATGGCTGTCGATGCTGAAAGAATTGGAGATTTTAGCAAGTGCATGCACAATCCCTGGCTTGTCATTGTGCAAATTGGTCTGGCACTAGCAATATTGTATAGAAGTCTCGGGCTTTCTTCACTGGCTACCTTGGTTACAACAATAATTGTCATGCTTTCTAATATTCCTTTAGGGAATTTTCAGGAGAAATTTCAAGGGAAGTTAATGAAATATAAAGATAAAAGGATGAAAACAACTTCTGAAATTTTGAAGAACATGAGAATTCTCAAGCTTTATGGCTGGGAGATGAAGTTTTTGTCTAGAATTGATGATATCAGGTGTGATGAGGCACACTGGTTGTATAAATATATGTTTACTATGGCCATGACGAGTTTCGCATTTTGGGTTGCTCCCACATTTGTGGCTATAGCCACTTTTGGTACATGTATGCTTGTTGGCACCCCGCTTGACTCAGGGAAAGTATTGTCTGCACTGGCAACATTTAAGATTCTCCAAGACAATGTATATAATCTTCCTGACACAGTATCGATGATAGCACAGACTAAAGTCTCACTTGATCGAATTGCATCATTCCTTCGCCTTGAAGACTTAGATTCTGATCTGGTAGAAGTTGTCCCAAGAAGTAGTTCTGATGTTGCTGTTCAGTTAAGTGACGGGAGTTTCTCATGGGATGTAACATCTTCTAAACCAACATTGATCGATATGAATTTTAGAGTCGTGCATGGCATGAAGGTTGCTGTGTGTGGCGCTGTTGGATCAGGAAAGTCAAGCTTACTGTCTTGTATTTTAGGAGAAGTGCCTATGTTATCAGGAAAAGTCAAACTCAGTGGCACAAAGGCTTATGTTGGTCAATCACCATGGATACAGAGTGGAACGATAGAAGAGAATATCTTGTTTGGTAAAGAGATGGACAGGGAAAGGTACGATAAGGTTCTTGAAGCGTGTGCCTTGAAGAAAGACCTTGAAGTTCTCTCATTTGGAGATCAAACTGTTATAGGGGAGAGGGGAATAAATTTAAGTGGGGGCCAGAAACAGAGAGTACAGATAGCACGTGCTCTGTATCAAGATGCTGATATTTATCTATTTGATGATCCATTCAGTGCTGTTGATGCTATTACTGCAAGCCATCTATTCAAAGTGAGTTACTCCTATACCGATGCTCTTTGGAATCTAATGAATCACTGTTTCTTTGAATTTTAAATGGATAAAGTGAGTTATCGACAGGAATGTATTATGGATTTTTTGGAATCAAAAACAGCGATTTATGTCACGCATCAGGTGGAGTTTTTACCTACTGCAGATCTCATCCTGGTAAACTTTTGTACAGTTCTTTCTTCAGTTGCTTTGCATATATCCATGCACTCATCAATCTTAATATAATGGTAATCCGGCCAGGTCTTAAGGGATGGAAAAATTACACAATCTGGAAAATATGACAATATTCTTAACTCAGGGAGTGACTTTATTGAACTTGTCAATGCACACAAAGAAGCTTTATTGGATATAAATTATGTAGGGAAGAATTTAGAGTCTGATTTATCAGATGTCAACGAGAATCGTGGAAGCCGGGGAACTTTTAAAATAATTATCCAGGAGCAGGAAGAAGAAAAGGTAGAAGGGAAGCAAAGGCAGCTTGTGGAAGAAGAAGAAAGAGAAAAAGGTAAAGTTGGGTCTTTGGCCTACTGGAAATACCTTACAACTGCTTATGGAGGGGCACTTGTCCCGTTAGTATTATTAGCACAAGTTATGTTTGAGCTACTTCAAATCTCGGGAAATTACTGGTTGGCTTGGGCATTTCCTGTATCAGAAAGTAGTGCAGCTCGTGTTGTAGGCTCTGAATTCATTATTGTTTATGTGGCTTTTGGAATTGCATGCGCTTTCTGTGTTCTTGCAAGATCGATGTTTCTAATGAAAGCTGGGTATGAGACAGCCAACCTGCTATTCTACAAAATGAATTTTTGTATTTTTCGTGCCCCCATGTCTTTCTTTGATGCCAACCCCTCTGGGCGAGTTCTAAACAGAGTAAGTGAATACATCTTTTTCTTGCAGTTTGGTTGATGATGCCAAAGTATGTAGTAGAAACAGTGTTAGGATTTGGCAACATGTCTCATATAATTGGCAACCTGTCTCATAGATTTGGCTCTCTTTGCAGGTATCTACAGACCAAAGTGCAGTAGACTTGACAATACCATATATACTTGGTCCATTCGCCTTTGTGGTCATACAACTTTTGGGGATTATTTTAGTTATGTCACTTGGTGCTTGGCCGGTGTTCCTTGTTTTCTTTCCTGTTATTGGAATTTGCATCTGGTTACAGGTAACCATGCTCATCCTTTCACATCAGTTGTTTACTGCATGCTCTACAGGGTGATATTCATGTTAGTTTTACATGTATATGGTGGGGTATAGTCTATAGGTATGAGCTTATCAGGTATAGGCTTTAGGGGTACTATTGTGATCCAAGCAACTGCAAGGATCATGATTTCAAAGATTTTACATATACCTTGGAAAGAATCCAATTCAAGTCAAGTTTAAATTTCCGTAAGTAGAGCTGGGCAATGTTCTCTTTAGGATGTGCAAGAAGATAACTGAGATTCGAGTTGACCATTTAGAGGATGTTCTAAGCTTTCCAACGCATCAAAGATCACATCATTCTGAATTCCGTAGATCAAGTTATGACTGTCCAAAGTTAGGTGATATAAAAAACTGGGAATTTGAACATCAATAAAATTTAGCATTAATTTCATCTAGCATTGCATGCCAACTTTTTGCCATAAAGTTAGTTCCCTTTGATTAAATATTAGGATTCTTATATTTGATTAGTTTTTCATATAACTCTGCTATGCCAACTTATTTTACTTTTAGCAATATTACCTACCTTCGGCACGAGAGCTGGCACGACTGGTCGGAGTATGTAAAGCCCCAGTCATACAGCATTTTTCTGAAACGATATCTGGATCAACAACGATTAGAAGCTTTGATCAGAAACATAGATTTGAAAACACATGCTTGAAGCTGATTGACAGTTATTCCAGGCCAAAGTTTCATGTGGCTGGAGCATTGGATTGGCTGGGCTTACGCTTGGATATGCTGTCCTCTTTAATTTTTGCTTTCCTTCTGATTTTTCTAGTCTCCATTCCTGAAGGAATCATTAATCCGAGTAAGTAACATGTATGAATACTGGGGTTACAATGTCAAACATACGTGATTAACCTCAAAACCCCACAATCTATTGAAGGTACTGCAGGTTTAGCAGTGACATATGGACTCAGTTTGAACATGTTACAGGGTTGGGCAATACAAAAGCTTTGCAAATTGGAAATACAAATCATTTCGGTCGAAAGAATATTTCAATACAGTTCTATCCCTAGTGAGCCTCCTCTTGTTATAGACTCGAATAGACCTGGTCACTTCTGGCCTTCACAAGGAAAAGTTGATATCCGCAATTTGCAGGTAACTACTGTTTTTCTAACATTTTGTTCAAGGGGAATTGGACAATAAAAACTTTACAAGATTGTTTATAGGTTCGATACGCCGACCAAATGCCACTTGTGTTGAGAGGTCTTACATGCACTTTCAATGGAGGTACAAAGACTGGAATTGTAGGGAGAACCGGAAGTGGTAAATCTACTCTTATACAAACACTCTTCCGTATTGTCGAACCTGCTCGTGGGGAAATTCTGATAGACGGAATCAACATATCATCCATCGGAATCCATGATTTACGGTCTAGATTAAGCATAATTCCTCAGGATCCAACCATGTTCAATGGAACTGTACGAAGCAACATGGACCCACTTGAAGAATATACAGACGACCAAATATGGGAGGTACATTAGACAGATTGAATTTACATATACTAGCATGTAGTATGATATGTAAGTTATAAGTTACATTTGGTTTGTCATTTTAGGCTCTTGATAAATGCCAGATCGGAGATGAGGTTAGAAACAAGGAAGACAAGCTTGATTCAACAGGTTCGTGATCCCTTCACCACTTAAACAGAATTTCATTCGGAAATTTGCACAAAATACAAATATATTAACTTCCCCATGTTCATAAATTGCTATAGTTACCGAAAATGGAGAGAATTGGAGTATGGGTCAACGGCAACTGGTATGTCTGGGCCGTGTACTACTCAAGAAAAGCAAGGTTTTGGTTCTTGATGAAGCCACTGCATCAGTTGATACTGCAACAGATAACATGATTCAAAAAACACTCAAGGAACACTTTTCTACCTGTACTGTCATAACAATAGCTCACAGAATCACCTCTGTGGTCAATAGCGACATGGTTTTAGTTTTAAGCAACGGTTTGTCTAAGCTCAATCTTGTCACTTTTGCCCCTATATGTTACCAGATTTTGTGTGCAAAGAAACTTCCGTTGTGAAACATTTAAATTTTCCCATGATTTGCAGGTCTTATTGAAGAATATGATTCTCCTACAACATTGTTAGAAGATAAATCATCTTCCTTTTCCCAGCTGGTTGCAGAGTACAGCATGAGGTCGATCATATAGTTGACAATCAGCTGATGCCATGTAATCGTTTTGTTCCAGATTTTCTTGAAATAAAAAAGAAAATGTACGCTTGATACATAATTCAGTTCAGCTATTAAAAGAGTAAATATATTTGTCGAGGTTGTTAAGCTTGTATGCACCACCATCAAACGTGTTATGCAGTATTTACTCGTCTTTGTGCTATGTCATTAGAGAATAAAACTTATTTAATGACTTTTTTGCATAAAGACTTCAGGTATGGTTATTTGAGGAGCTTTTGAACGATGGAATAGGTATGAAGATGATTGAAACTAGGGTCCACAGTCGTGCGTCGCCACATGATCGTGTTTTTGATATTTTAGCAGAAAAAGAAAGTCGATGGGTGAGAATGAAAATAAATAATAGTCAAGAAAGTCTTTTTAAAACTAGAGTTGGTTCAAACAAACAACTACAATGTCTTTGTTTATTTGCAATTTGGTGGACATACAGGAGATGGCTATAGTCCACCAATGTTGACCAGATCCTTTAGTGTTAACCGGCTTTCTTTTTTTACTAATAAACTATCCATACATAATTAAAATAAAAGTAAATATACATTTGTGAATAACTGCTCACAAACAAATTCTACAAACATTTCATAGAAATTGTTCCAAACAGAAACTTCCAAGTCTTTTTAAAACTACACAACTTCCAAGTCTTTTTAAAACTAAAGTTGGTTCAAACAAACAACTAAAATGTCTTTGTTTATTTGCAGTTTGGTTAACAAAAAGGACATGGGTATAGTCCACTAATCTGCACTATATACATACATACCATGGAAGATGTTGAGGCATCATTCATGGATATGCTTCTAAGATTAATGGTGCAACACACCTTGGTTTCTTGCTTTTTGTATTCATGAGTTGGCTCTGCAAAAAAGTTAGCTTCAAAGGCCAAGGTCTTAAACAGATGTCGAATAATGGGGTCTTGTTTTACAAACAGACCCTGTTTTCATGTGTGGTTCTTGTGCTTCTTGACCTTGTTATGTGTTTCTTGAAACTCTTTTATTGGTTTAGAAATGGTTCGACTGATGAAAACATTATTTCCTCTTCGAATACCCTTCTTAGAACCTTTGTTTGGCTATTTGTTCCGGTTTACTTGTTCACACGTATCTTTAACTCGAAAGAGTCTAAGTATCCCTTTGTATTAAGGGTTTGGTGGTTTTCTTTTTCCTCAATCTCTAGTCTTAGTCTTGTTTTAGACTATGTTTACTTAAAACAAAATATATACCTGCCAGCACATTTCTTGGTCTATGATGCTTTGTCCACTTTTGTCAGTATATTTCTCTGCTATTTGGGATTTTTGGGTAAGAAAAAAGGTGTAACAGTAAGCCATTTGTATCAAGAGTTGAAAACCGTGGTCCCGACCATTACCCCTACAACGACAAGAAGTGTTGTTGGTATTTTAACTTTCTCCTGGATTCATCCGTTGATTGCTAAAGGATATAAGAAGCCATTAGACCTTGACGACGTCCCACAACTTGACACTGTCGATAGTGCAAGAGTAGCATTTTCCATTTTAAGTGATAAACTAGAGTCAGATAAGAGAGAAAACGGTCAAATCAGTACTTTTGGTCTCACAAAGGCTGTGATTTGGACAACATGGAAAGACATAATAATCACAGCAATCCTTGCTCTCGTATACACATTGGCTACATATGTCGGGCCTTTCCTCATGGATGCATTTGTCGAATATCTGAAGGGACATCGCGATTTTAATGAGGGATTTCTTCTAGTTTCTGCTTTCTTTGTTGGCAAGATTGTAGAGTGTTTGTCGCAACGGCATCAAGATTTTATGTTGCAACAGGCACGAATGAGGGCTAGATCTGCTCTGGTTGCTAGAATCTACAGTAAATGTCTGACCCTTTCATCTCAGTCAAAGCAGGGGCAGTCCATTGGCGAGATTATCAATTTTGTAACTATTGATGCTGAAAGAATTGCTGGATTTAGCCTGTGCATGCATAACACTTGGCTAGTTATTGTGCAGGTTGGTTTGGCACTAGCAATTTTGTACAGAAATCTTGGAGTTTCTTCATTTGCTGCTTTTGTTGCGACCGTAATTGTGGTTTCAGCCAATATACCATTAGGGCGTTTTCAAAGGAAGTTTCAAAAGAAGTTAATGAAATATAAAGATAAAAGGATGAAAGAGACTTCCGAAATTTTGAAGAACATGAGGATTCTGAAGCTTTATGGCTGGGAGATGAAGTTCTTGTCAAGAATTAACGATATCAGGAGTGATGAGGCACACTGGTTGTACAAAAATATGTTTACTTTGGCATTGACCACTTTCACATTCTGGGTTGCACCCACATTTGTGGCTATATCCACTTTTGGGACATCTATTCTTGCTGGTATCCCGCTTGAACCGGGGAAGTTATTGTCTACGCTGGCAACATTTAAGATTCTCCAGGAATCTGCATTGAATTTTCAGGCTACAATATCTACGATAGTACAGACTAAAGTCTCACTTGATCGTATTGCATCATTCCTTCATCTTGGTGACTTGGATTCTAATCTGGTAGAAATGGTCCCAAGAGGCAGCACTGACTTTGCAGTTGAGATAGTCAGTGGAAATTTCTCATGGGATGTGACATCTTCTAACCCTACATTGACTGATATACAAGTAAGAGTTGTTCATGGCATGCGAATGGCTGTGTGTGGCACGGTTGGCTCGGGAAAATCGAGCCTACTGTCTTGTATTTTAGGAGAAGTGCCTAAATTGTCAGGAAAAGTCAGTATCAGTGGTTCAAAGGCTTATGTTGGTCAATCACCATGGATACAGAGTGGAAATATAGAAGAGAATATCTTGTTTGGTAAAGAGATGGACAGGGAAAGGTACGATAAGGTTCTTGAAGCGTGTGCCTTGAAGAAAGACCTTGAAGTTCTCTCATTTGGAGATCAAACTGTTATAGGGGAGAGGGGAATAAATTTAAGTGGGGGCCAGAAACAGAGAGTACAGATAGCACGTGCTCTGTATCAAGATGCTGATATCTATCTATTCGATGATCCTTTCAGTGCTGTTGATGCTCATACAGGAAGTCATCTTTTTAAAGTGAGTTAATCTCAAACAAAAAATTAACGGTTCATATATTTCAGTACTACTAATTTGTACTTATTCTTCCCGGAATTACTTATTGTCACGTGTTAATGTTATATCTAACTTGAGCGGGTAATAAATCATCAGGAATGCATGTTGAACTTCCTGGAAATGAAAACAGTGATTTATGTCACACATCAGGTGGAGTTTTTACCTGTTGCAGATCTCATCTTGGTAAGCTTCAGAAGTACCATTGCTCCAGTTCCTATGCATAAATTTCTGCACACACCGATCTGAATACAATGGTCCTTTCACCAGGTCTTAAAGGATGGAAGGATTGCTCAAGCCGGAAAATATGAAGAAATTCTGAAATTAGAAAGCAACTTCATAGAACTTGTTGGTGCACACAACGAAGCTTTATTGGAAATAGATTTTGTAGAGAAGACTTTAGCATCTGATTTGATGGGTGTAAATGAGAACCAAGGAAGCCATGCCAGTTTTAAAAAGAATATCCAAGATGAGATTATAAACAATCAAAACGTCAATGCGGCTTACCCCAAGGGGAAGAAAAGGCAGCTTGTGGAAAATGAAGAAAGAGAAAAAGGAACAGTTGGCTTGTCGGCCTACTGGAAATACATTACAATTGCTTATGGAGGGGCACTTGTTCCGTTGGTATTGTTAGCACAAATTACATTTGAACTACTTCTGATATCAGGAAATTTCTGGATGACTTGGGCTTCTCCTGCATCAGAAAGTAATGAAGCCCGTGTTGGAGGCTCTCAGTTCATTCTTGTATATGTGGCTTTTGGAATTGGATGCGCTTTCTGTGTTTTATCTAGAGCGATGCTGGTTATGAAAGCTGGGTATGAGACAGCCAACCAGTTATTCAACAAAATGCATTTTTCTATTTTTCGTGCCCCCATGTCTTTCTTCGACTCCAACCCATCAGGGCGAGTTCTAAGCAGAGTAAGTGATACTATTTTTTGTTACATTTTTTCTTAATTAAAAAAGGGTGAAAGGTGAAAAATAGTAATTACTGGCTTCGAGTTGTTTCTAGTCTACCGAAAGTGATTAGGCAACTTGATTACATATTAGAACTTTACAGATTTCTTTTTGCAGGCATCTACAGACCAAACTGCAGTAGACATAAAGATACCAGATACAATGATCCTATTTGTCGCTGTGGTCATACAGCTTTTAGGCATTATATTCGTTATGTCACTCGGTGCTTGGCCAGTGTTCCTTTTTTTCTTTCCCGTGATTGGAATTTGCATACGATTACAGGTAACCATGTTTATTCTTTCCAAAAACTTGCGCATTTATAATCAATGAAGGTCACAAGTTCGTTGCCATTTGTTTTGAATTATTCATCACATACAACAGCTTGTGTTTATCTAATAGTTTTATCACAATCATCCAACTTCTGATTTACACATGTTTATTGTATTTTTAGCAATATTACCTTCCTTCAGCTCGAGAACTGACACGACTAGTGGGAGTGTGCAAAGCCCCAGTCATACAACATTTTTCTGAATCAATATCTGGATCAACAACAATTAGAAGCTTTGATCAGAAGTACAGATTCGAAGACATGTGCTTGAAGCTTATTGATGATTATTCCAGGCCAAATTTACATGTGGCTGGTGCGTTTGACTGGCTAAGCTTACGCTTGGATATGCTCTCCTCGTTTATGTTTGCCTTCACTCTGATTTTTCTGTTCTCCATTCCTGAAGGAACAGTCAGTCCAAGTAAGTAATGATTCACAATTACTCAATTAAAATTACAGTTTTGAGGCACAATAACTCATAACCGCGGTCTTGAAGGTACTGCGGGCTTAGCAGTGACGTATGGACTATATTTGAATAAAGTACAAGTGTGGACGATACAAAAACTTTGCAACGTGGAGATAAGATTTATATCAGTCGAAAGAATTTTTCAATACTGCTCTATCCCGAGTGAGCCTCCTCTTGTTATAGAGTCGAATAGACCTGACCAACTCTGGCCTTCACATGGAAGAGTTGATATCCTCCATCTGCAGGTATAACCATTTTTCTCTTAAAGGAATGTTTGGCACTCATCGTACAAATGATAATGTGATCTAGAATTTAGATGTACTTCTACTTCTTCAAGTTATAATATTCAGATACTCACATGGTAAAATTTTTGAAAAAGTCCTGGTTATATAAGAAATCCATAAATAAAATGACTATAAGGGACATTTTTGTTAGAATAAAGAGAGAGACGTTTCATGAAGCGAAAGTAAAAGGTTATCGAATTAGGTTAGGAAAATGATTGCCAGACTTCAAAAAAAGATGGAGACATGGGTCAAAATCAAAGGTCAACATGAGGAGAAAGAAAAGGTATATGGCATGTGTTGATCATTGAATGGATTAGGTCCATTATTAGTTCCATGTTTTAGGCATATATACCATTACTCGGTTAGGTTATACGGTGTAGATGGGTAGTTTTATTTTGCCCAGGAATAATAAGTTTTATTGCAGCCAATATGAAATGAGCTATCCAGAAGTGATTATGTGACTCCTGAATGTTAAGATGAATTCAAGCAGAATTTGTTTCAAAAATGTGAATTCAGATACCTCTTAATATATATTACTTGCAAGTGAAATTCGGATGTGAATAAAACTTATTTTTTTGTATAGGTTCGATACGCCCAACACTTGCCATTTGTGTTGAGAGGTCTTACATGCACTTTCCATGGAGGTACAAAGACTGGAATAGTAGGAAGAACTGCAAGTGGTAAATCTACTCTTATACAAACACTCTTCCGTATAGTTGAACCTGCTGGCGGAAAAATTCTAATAGATGGGATCAACACATCATCAATCGGACTCCATGATTTACGATCTAGGTTAAGTATAATTCCTCAAGATCCCACTATGTTCAATGGAACTGTACGTAGCAACATGGACCCACTTGAAGAATATACAGATGATCAGATCTGGGAGGTACACATGACCATTTTTTTAAAATGTTGATACATGGTATGATAATGCAATATGTATGCCAGTATTTTCATATATTTCATCATTTCAGGCGCTTGATAAATGCCAGATTGGAGATGAGGTTAGAAAGAAAGAAGGACAGCTTGACTCAACAGGTTCATGGTTCCTCCACCTTTCCAACGGAAGTTTAATCTGGATTTTGCACAAAAGCACTAACTTTTCCCAAAACATGCTCATATAATTGTTACATGCAGTTACTGAAAATGGAGAGAATTGGAGTATGGGTCAACGGCAACTGGTCTGTCTTGGTCGAGTACTACTCAAGAAAAACAAGATTTTGGTTCTTGATGAGGCCACTGCATCAGTTGATACGTCTAGCGATAACATGATACAGAAAACGCTCAGGCAACACTTCTCAGACTCTACTGTTATAACAATAGCGCATAGGATCACCTCTGTGATCAATAGTGACATGGTCTTAGTTCTAAACAATGGTTAGTGTGAGCTCAATCTTAGTCATTTAACTGGTATGTAATCTGGTTTGCAAACAAGTTGGCTTGATACCTTTGTTTTACCCTCTGATATGCAGGTCTTATTGAAGAGTATGATTCTCCTACAAAATTACTTGAAGACAAATCATCTTCGTTTTCCAAGCTGGTTGCTGAGTACAGCACGAGGTAGAATTCTATTCTAGGAGTACTCAACAGTGATGGTTAACTAACTTGTTCAAATGAGTTTGAATACTCATATGCTTGATTAAGTGCTTAAGAAGTAGAGTTTTTCCATATTCCGGCACGACCTTGGTTATCTTTAGGCTTAATGTGATTCTTCATATGGCTACAGATGACCTACATCAATCTAGCTACTGCTAGCTTCAATGGTGGTTGTTAAGCATATATAAGCTTGCTCGGATCGGAGGGTAGCTGGTTTTGATGGGTTAGTGTTCTGATGGTTGTTTTGTTTCACTTTGTTGTGTGGCATTGTGCTCGATTTCTTGTAGTCAAACATGTTTTGGTAGATATGAAGATGCGTTCGCTTGCTTTTTGGGTTCATTTGAAGGATTTGTAGAGCATAGAGTGAAGCCTATGTGAACAGTTGTGATGGGCCTATCACACAATAAACACCACTCCGGGTTGGGTGTGATGGCTCAGTGTTATAAGAGCATCCATAATGGAAGATTTTTTGTTTCACCGTGCTCCATTGCACGTCTTGGGGTGGTGGGTTTGAAGTGGTCCGGCTCATTTTGGTGGAAGAACAGGGCTTTTTCTTTCAATTTTTTCTTGGGTATTATGTTTTTTTTTGGGTAAAGGGGTTACCCTGGTTATTAATCTTGGGTATTATGTTGTCACATACATATTGTCAATCGTAACTAGTATTTGAATATATCAATGGATTGTCATTACATGATATAATTCCTCTAAAATGGGAATTCTAACAACCAAATAATAAAAAAATGGACAAATCACTTGACAAACACTGATATTTCGTTTGCACTAATATATGTATATGTATATACATATATACATATTCATATATAGAGAAGAGATATATAGTCATATATGTAATATAATAGTACCGAAAACCCCAAAATTCTTCACAATATACGGTTATACACACACAAATTATCTCTCTCCCAATAATACACACACAAATTATCTCTCTCTCTATATATATATATATTTCTCTATCTCCAGCCGCCTATGTGGCATACGTGTCGCCTTCATATCGTTTGGGCCTGAGAGCTCGACACATGGCTGCCACCTCATATGCCACATGTACATAATACTTATGTTATGCTTTTTAATTATTAATAATTAATAATATCTATATATCTATGTCAGCTTCCAGCAGTGCTACAGTGTGACACCTCAGCTTCTAAAAGAGCATAAAAATATTCAACTTAAAATGCCGGAGGCTGGGATAGAACCCACGACCTCCGGTTTTACATTTCAAATGCTAAATAACCACTTGAACCAAGGTGATGTTTGTTTATATTTTGAAAATCCACACTAGATTAACACAAAAAAAAAGGGGCCCAAATTCGTGGACCGACGTTACACAGCAGGAAATGGAATCTCCATTTTTTTTTTTTAAACTTCAATTACAATGTCACACAAATCAATTTTGCTATATATGGGTGAAACGCATTTTGAATTTGTGGCATTTATAAATTAATGAGAATTCAAAATAGAAGATATCATCAAATCCCTAAATTTTCGGATTTGTGGGTTTTAATTTAAATGGTTTTATCAAAAATTGTTTCACATACAACCCTAATCTCACAAACTCTTTATACTGCAACAAGAACAATAACATCACGGTACGTTTTCTTAACAAATACTTTAACTTCGTAACAGAAATCATTGCTTTTTGTGTTTTTATTTATGGATTTATTTGTTATAAATAAAAATCATTACTTTATAAGTTAAATTTATGGCTTTTTCAGTTTAATAAAAAAATATTTGTTTTTTTTATGGGTTTTTCATTTTATTTATAAAAATATATTTGCTGTAATTGATGTTTTTTTTTAGTTCTTTCATAAAAATCATTGCTTTTTTATAGGAAGCATATTATGTACGCATATTGCTCAATAAGGTTAAAGGTTGTTTGATATGGATGGTGATTGTTTCAATTATATTTTTTTCTTTAAAATGCACACAGTTGCTCCCGCGACTCTTTAATTTTCCTGAATATTTTTTTTATATATAGTTTTCGATTGTCTCTCGATGCACACTGTTGAAATTGTGCGCTGCTAAAGTTGTTAACATGTTAAATTATGTCTGGATGTTAGGTAACTGGATTTGCTTTGAGTAATGGGTTAGATCCTGATTGGGTTGTTACGGTTCAATCATGGTGGAGTGGGTTGGATGTTCATGTAAATGTGCTAAGACGGTTTGGACCTTGAAATTATATAACTTGAAACAAATATCACAGTTGGCATCATGCTAAAAGTTTTTGCTATTGTTCAAATTAATAACCAAAAACCAAACTGGCTTTTTCTATTGTTTGTATACTTTGTTTATCATAAATTTTCATTTTTCATCCAACCTCGCCAGCAAGTTAATAACCAAGAACCTACACAACATACTGCAATCTCAAAAACAAAACTAGCTTTTACTATTGTTCAAATTACAAGACCAAATAAGACTGTTGTAAAGAGTAACTGAGCCAATAAGTAGTACCTTAGTGTAATCTCTACATGAAAGCATTGCCATCAGCAGAAGTGATGCACATGGCTTCTCATGCTTAGCCCTCTAACCATGTCATAGGATATTAGTATTGTTAAATTGTTATGAGTTTATTAGTATTTCATATCGTCTCAGTTGCATAAGATAATCTTTTGTTTTCGTCGCATTTATCTGACATGAATTATTAGGTATTGGGAATGCATAAAGTAATGACATTTCTATTTCTTTGGTTTTGTTTTTTCTTTTAATTTCTTTTTATGCAGGATGGATGATTGACATTGTCTTCCAAGTGTTCGATGTAATATCTCAAATAGATGGTTGTGTGCAAAAAAAGGTAATTTTTAAAATGTGATATCTTTTTTATGGGAATGCATAAGATATTGGGAATGCATAGTAAGATATGTAACCTATCATATATCCTCTTAATTATGTTATGCTACTGTATAATTCAAAGCTTTGGTTCTTCTTCCAAGCTTACAAGTATGTCCATGCTTACTTGATCCTTTTAACGATACTTTTGATTATTTGAACTTAAGTTATTTGCTGTTTTTCTTAATTTGATCTTAATATTTATATCAACTTTTAATGCATTTTGTTTGATGTTTTTTTCTTATTTGATAGGTTCATACTTCAAATATTAAGATGATCATAATTTGGAATTCATCCATCCCCTTCATGTTTCTATAGGAACCTTGTCACTGTGGTAAGCTAAGAGAAGGTGTTTCAAGTTTTTTAACCTTTTTGGAATTTCTCTTTATTTTGAATCGTAATCATAACGATATTTGGTGTTGAATAATTATAATTTATGGTTATCCGTTTGTTGGTGTTTGATAAAATGACAGGAAACTTTGTCTTGCCATATATTTACAATTGCATGAACTTTTTTCTTTCTTCCATAGATTAAATGTTGATTAGCTACTTGATTTTGGAACTATTATGTATGTTTTCTCCTTTTAACATATATATAGTTTAGGAATAGGAATAGTTCTCTTTATTTGGCTGCATTTATTACATTTATACCATCTGATCAACTCTATAGGTCCGGGAAGTAATCTTTTTATATATGTCCCTTAATGAAGTCTCCAACAGGCTGGAGTGTTTAGTATGCCCTCACCTGTTGCGTGTTATAAAAGACATATGATTCTTATTATTCTTTATATAGCTTTTTCTATATCGATATTAATATAGGTAATTTTACAGTATATCTCGCATATATTATTTCCTTGTGATCCAACAAGACTAAATATTTGTGTATATAATATATTCATTATATGCATATTTGTATGAAAATGACCTTATTAATTTGCGATACTACCAATGGGCTTGGTGGCTCATTGGTAAGGTATTTGATCTTGGGGTATTATATCCGGGTTCGAGTCTCACTTCCTACAGGTTCGATTCGCTTTTCCATTTCCAACTACTTATTAATAAATAATTAGTTAATAGTTATTATAAATTTTATTAGTCCATGCAACGCATGGGATATAACCTATTATATAATAGTTAATAGTTATTTGTGCTCCAATGTATGCTTCTATCATCAATGATGCGCCTCTCCAACCTGAAGAAAAAGTTTAGGTCCTTTCTCAACCGGTCGGACTACAGCGCGAAGTCAGGATATTGGAGGTAATCAATCAGAAGGCTCATCGTCGCAGACGGAATGATATGGGCTTTCTACTATTGTGTATACTTCGCTCACTCACAGCCAAATTTGATAAGTGGTTCAAGAGCTTAAAAGAATAGTGTACAGGTAAGGGCTGATGAAAATAGTGATTTAGATGCAGGTGTTTTTATTCATAATAGTTTTTTTGCTGTTTTCGAGTTGCATGTCTACATGTGGGATTAATTTTTGATAGCTTTAGTTTTGATAGATATACATGTGGGATTAAATTTTGATAACTTTAGTTTTGATTTACTCTGTCACTTTTTCTTGCTACCTATAAATTTGGTGCACAAACATGGCTTCACGGAAACAGCCAGCAAGGCATGGGCAAAAAAACCGGTTATTGGAAAACCGGGTTCATTCGTTTATGCAACAACATTTTCATTCGTTTACCTGCAAAACTCCATATTCATTTATAATTGCTTTTATATTTTTATTTACTGTATGTTTAATTCCAATCATTTTTGTAACTTTTTCTTTGTAATAAGGTTTAACACTTTTAGTTTTGTTGACATTTTGTTGTTGAATTTATATGAACATCTATTTTATTTTATTTTATATATACATACATATATATATAACTATTCACTTCAAGTTCTACGATTGTTTTAAGTGTATGTAGGTCACACTTAATCGGCGAGAAATAAGATAGTCCGTGCAACGCACGGGTATCACCTAGTATATATATATAGTGGGACACGTGGCAGCCATTGAGTGGGGCTGTCACTATTCATCCGCATGGAGTTCAACTTTTAGTAATATTATTGTAGTAAAAAAAATTGGATTAAGTTGAAAGTGGTTTTAGTATGGTGATGTTGTTGTGACAACCTTTTTGATGTGGTATGTGATGATAAGCATCATAGTGTGGATGTGTATGACATATATTTTAAATTATTATTTTTTATTTTCATCGCATCATTTTATGTTCATTATATTTTACACTCCTATTATTGGCAAGAGACCGACAATAGGAAACATAGAAGATGGATGATTATGTCGCCAATCACTTTTATCTTCTTTATTTAATTATTTTAACAACCAAAAAAAAAAAAACTTATTACGTACTAATGAAGAGCCAAGCAAAAATACAAACAACAAAGTTTATAAACAACCACATACAAAACAACCCAACAAAGTTATACACCCATACAAGAAATATTTAAATGGCACCAATTCTCCCAAGTTAACTCCAACATGATCGATTCTTGACCCATACGTAACTAAAGAATCTTGTATCCTCAATTACCTTGGCTAGGGATATCCAAGATAATTTTTTTCCTTATATCCTCAGTTTTCTTGTATTATCAAAAAAATTTTCTTTCTTATTTTTAAATGTTTCTTTTCATGGGAAAATCACTATTATATAAATGAGATCATGTTTTCAACAATACTTTTTGTTTCACCAATCGAATGTCATATAAAATTATGACAAATTAGACCCATTAGTATTTTTTAAAATTAGTGTCATCTTCCAATATCACATCATCTTCAAATGTCATCCTCAAATGTCACATCATTTTGAGAGTCATCCTTAAATAATATCAAATCATTGATGAATGTCACATCATCACATGGCTAACATCTCTTTTATAAATAAAAAAAAGTTTATAACTATATGATATTGAATTCATCCTTCAAAATGATCATCATTGTTGGTTAAATTTTAAAATTCAATTTATTGAAACACAAGATTGTATAGATATACAGTTTCAGTCGAATATGTGGTTTTTATTCATCTATACATGTAATAAACTCAATTAGGCCTTAATATCAATAATAATAATAATAATAATAATAATAATAATACAAATACGCAATGACTATACATGGAATATATATCTTGGAAATAACCTTTTTCACATTTGTATAACTGTATTAAAGATTATTATTAAGTAGTCACGTAGAAATAAAAATATGGAGTATTAGAGTATATGACAAGCACAAAGTGTAAATTGAATAAGAAAATGATAATGAAACACATGAATATATACTAGTAGGTTACCCGCGTAATGTGGCGGGGTGATGGTGGCAACGACGATATTTACTATCTCGGTTTAGAGTTACCATATATGGGGCCATTAGTGATATAGTTATACACAAGTTGGCCTCAAAACTTTCTAGATTTCCTTTAAAGGGTGCTTGCAATTGAATCGTTTCATTTTTCATGTAGTTTAGGCTTATTGAAGCGGGTGAGCGCCTCGGTAATCATAATTTATTCTTTCTTCGAATCTTATCGAGTAATATACATGGGCGGAGTTGTAAGAATAAATATATATATATATATATATGTGTGTGTGTGTGTGTGTGTGTGTGTGTGTGTGATCCTTATAATCATTTATTTAATTAATAATGATCAATAATCTTATTACCCTTAAGTATTTAATATGTAATTATTTGATTGACATAATTACCATTACTTATTAAATAGGGTTCCCCCTTGGGTGTGTTATATATAAAAAAACATTAGGAGACTTTAACACCATAAGAAAAAATCACCCCCCTCAAGGTTTTCTTTCAATCTCGAGGACCTCACTTTGTCACATAATCTCATCCTAAGAACACACCTTAAACGGAAACCCGACCCTCAACCGAGTCATGTTGTCTTCCCTCTGCGGTTACTGTATGATCGTGTACACATTCCTAATATTTTCCATTTAGTTTATCAATAATTGATCAACAGGAGCTACATACACTCCAAAAGATGCAGTCGAACCCACCGAACAATAATTTTCATCATTATTCTAGTATAATATAGTATACATTTAATGTAAAATTATTTTATCCATAAGCATTGATAATTCAGATTACAAACTCACTCGACAAATTTTCTAGCTCCACTTCTAAATAAACTTGAAGGTTATATATCTGGTTTTAGTAATGGAGAATATATTTTGGTACAACCTATAATGATCAATGTCTTGTAATTTTTGGAGAGAGTATTATATATTATATATTATATATATTATTAAAAGTAATAAGAGTGAATAGTAATAGTAACACTCCGTCGGGTATTTTTTAAAGAAAAACTTTTTTTTATTTGTTTTGACATCCCTTTTTTTTTTAACCCCTTATTTTTCAAACTTTTTTCTTTTGGCATTTTTTATTGAACCCTTTTAAAATTTTTATCTTTTGATTTATTATATATTATTAAATAAGGGGTTCAAAAAAAGGTAAATAGGCATTTTTTTTTAACCCGTTATATATATATTATTAAAAGTAATAAGAGTGAATAGTAATAGTAACAGTCCGTCGGGTATTTTTTAAAGAAAATTTTTTTTGTTTTTTTTTATTTGTTTTGACACCCCCTTTTTTTTAACCCCTTATTTTTTAAATTTTTTTCTTTTGGCATTTTTTGTTGAACCCTTTTAAAATTTTTATCTTTTGATTTTCAATCTTTACATTTTGATACTAAATTTTTTAAAAAAAATTTGGACACCAAAATTTTGATCCCTGACAATTTGACATTAAAATTTCATTTTAAATTTTAGGCACCAAACGAACCCTTTTTACTTTCACACAAAAGTTTTAATTTTCGAATTTTTTTTTATTTTTTTGCTTTTCTTAACCACTTTAAAAGTTTTATCCCTTGATTACCTTTGCATTTTGATACTAAAGGTTTTTTTTTTATAAACTTTGGACACCAAAAATTTTGATCCTTGACATTTTGACATTAAAGATTTTATTTTAAATATTAGGGACCAAACGAAACACTTTCATTTTCACACAAAAATTTTAATTTTCGTATTTTATCTGGCACGTGGCAACTTGATTTTTTTTTAACCATTTGTTTTATTTTGAACCAAATGAATACTCTATATTCCCTTGAAAAGTTTGTGCTTTCCTTTGGTCCCCGACCCATCAACGCATACGCTTCCAAAAAATTGGACGGCGCGAACCACCGAGTTATCATCTATTTTTAAATGGATAATTGATTATGTGTTGATGCTACTACATAACATGTAACATCATTCAATGTTTTTATATATAAAAAAAAAAAAAATCTTCTTACCTCACTTTTTATTAAAGTATTATTTCTGAAAGTGAGGGATAATATGTAACCAAACTCATAGTAATAATTTGTTGGGAAAATGATCTCTATCGTTGGTTGTGCAAAGCTTTAGATGGAGTGAGGTACAAATGAAGAGTATAAAGGATAGATGAATATAAATGATAGGGCAAGAATATTAATTTATAGAGTTAATTACACTTTTGGTCCCTGTCGAGTGTCAGAAATTACCGTTTTCGTCCCTAGGTTTCAAAAATTACAGTTTTGGTCCAAAAAACTTTGCTCCGTCAACGGTTTTAGTCCAAAATCACTAACGGC
>JAOEHQ010047122.1:0-11043 GCA_025447715.1 Asclepias incarnata
TTATGTAATATTTATGTTTTATTAGTATTTAATAAATAGTATTTTTATTATTTGTTATAATTTGGGAGGAAAAAAAAGAAAAACAAAAAAAAAAAATCAATCATTAGCTTCGCCACGTGTCGCGAATCACCCCACCCTCCTGGGTAGCCCCACTCTCCCTTTTTTTTTTTTAGGCTACCCAACTTGTTGACGAGGCGCCACATGTCGCGAGTCACCTCTTAGTTGGGTAGCCCCACCCCTTTTAGCCTAACTTTTATTTAGTAAGTAAAAAAAGAATTCTTAATAATCACTTGGATATAGTAATATTGCATTAAAATCGAAATATTAACAATTACTCCGTATATTCAATGAGAATAAGACTCCATAGCAAAAGTAACTAGCTAGGGTCTAATCTTTTATTTACGTATAGTGAGATTGTATACCGGTGTCTTCATTTTGCATTCATGGATCCTTTATTAATCGGCGTCAAAGGTTTTGATAGAGTTGTGGAGAAAGCCGTGGAGTGATGATCACTTCAAGTGGTTTCACTTTCGGCAAGGCAATGCCTAATCCCTCACTCATATCGACAGGCTTCCCCTTTGGTGTTGAAAAATCAAATCCATGAAGTAATCGAGCAAGTGTTAAGTGAATTACTTGCAAAGCAAATGTGCTTGCAGGACACATTCTTCTTCCAGAGCTAAACGGAATGTATTCAAAGTTCTGACCCCGATAATTGATGTTCGAGTGTTCCTCAAGAAACCTCTCTGGTTTAAAATCATGAGGATCTGACCACACTTGTGGATCACGATGTAGCTTCCAGACGTTCACTATTAGACGGGTCCCTTTCGGGACATGATAGCCCCCGATATAGCAGTCCTCAATGGCCTCACGAGGTCCCGCTAAAGGACCTGGTGGGTACATACGGAGTGTTTCTTTCACTATGGCTTGTAGATATGTTAGTTTTTTGATATCTGCTTCTTCGACCCACTTGTCTCTTCCTACATGAACTTCAAGCTCCTTCTGGGCTGCTTTTAGGATGTGTGAGTTATTCAATAGTAAAGAGAGTGCCCATGTCAGTGTCTCAGCAGTGCTTTCTGAACCCGTTAAGATGAGAATCTACAAAAGTTATATGTATAAGATAGTCAAGAGTTGGGAACTATAAAAGCGCACACATGTACTATCTTACTCTTAGGAAAGAACACTGATCAAACAATGTAATCTGATGTTTCAAAAATTGCATTGGGGGCAAATTTATACGGGTCCAAACGGGTCGGTATATATGTACTTCCTCCGTTCCATTTTAAATGTCCTAGTTTGACTTTTTGAGTCTTTTTCTTTCAACTATGACCGTAAATCTTTTTGTTTGTGTTATATAAAACTTGATATAAAATATATGAATGGATTGAGTTTTAAATGTATTTTTCATTGATATAACTTTCATCAAATATTATATAACACAAACAAAAATATTTGTAGTCAAAGTTGAAAGAAAAATACTTAAAAAGTCAAACTAAGATATTTAAAATGAGAGGGAGGAGTATAATATTATTGAAACAATAATATAATATAAAGTAATAAAGCAACTTTTGGCCCAATTCCTTTCTTGGCTAGATTTTATAATCACAAACCAAATACAGGCCAAATCGACTCAGTTTAGGTAAACATGTTGGCGAAATTGCCACCTCTAAGTCTTGCACAAAAAATATGATAAATAATCAGTTAGAAAGAATCAGTTCCACTAAGGACACCTTTAAGTTTGTTAAATATATAGATCGAGAGAACAAAACTGAGTTAAGTACGAACCAGTGTTGTTGCCTTGATAATGGTTTCACGTCCATAGCCAAACATCTCAGCATCTTTTGACAGGGTCGAAAGCATCACATCCATGAAATCGGCTTCTTTATCGCTATCACGCTCTTTTCTTTTCTCAACATGTTCGTCAACCCACTTTCCAAAAACAGCATCTAGCTCTTCTGCTGCTTGCTTCATAGCTTTCACATGTCCTCCAATATCCAGCCATTCCAAATTTGGAATAACATCAGACACAACAAAAACACCACTAAGATACAACCCTTTCTTTATGGCTTCTTTCACCTGTGAGTCTTCATTGTTACCTTTGTCACTACAACCACTAGAAAATCTTTTGCCCGCCAACATTCTTACAATTATATTGAACGTTGTGTGTTCGAACCACTTGGTCATGTCGACAATGGATGTTTGATCCCCATCTTTTAAGGCCAACACTGAGAGCTCATTAATGAGGTACATCACTTCAGAGTCACGAACATTCTTGAGCTTTTCAAGCCGTTGGCTTGTTAAGAGCTCTAATGTAACAAGCTTTCGTATCTCTCGCCAATATGGTCCATATGGTGCTAGTGCAAAAACAGCACTGTTATAGCCCATGTATCGACTCACTGCCATATTTGGCCTGGTAGCAAAATTTCTGTCATTAGTGGTGAAACACTCCTTGACCATCTGCCAACTGCTCACAACCAATGCCTGATGATTCCCGAGTCGTAGAGAATAAGCCTGCCCGTAGTCATCAGCCATTTTTCCTAGTATCCTTGCCACCGGAGCTTGACCATGTAAAAGATGAAGGTGACCTATAAAAGGCAATTTCCCTGATGGTTCAGGAGCTACTAGTTTGATACCTTTTGCCGTGCTTTTTTTTTTGTAACTATAGATTATTAGAGAAAGCAAAAACCCAAGAAACGGTAGAATTTGAAGAAAAGATTCCATGTTGGTCTGGGGTTTGATCTGTTATAATGCTAACATAACTAACACTTCATTTATATTTATAGTCAAGTCCCTTGGTGACAATGATGGATGTCGTAGCTCCTTTAAAATGCAAATACGTAATGCAAAATGATTTAATCTGGACCTTTCGATCGGCATCTAGCCTAGTAGGCAGTTCCCATTTCAAAACTCCAAAGGTTTGAACTTTAAGCCTTTGGTTTCATTTATTCCCTTTACCTGATAGTAAGATTTTCCTTGCCAATCTAAGCAACTTTCATACCTTTTCACTAATTAAATTTTAGGAATAGCCTATATGCTTTTAGTAGCATTTAAGTTAGGTGCTTTAAAGGTAAGTTTATGAAATAAATTTATATTTCTGGTCCTCAGACTATTTTAAAGGCACGCATATAATCCTCCATTTACCTTTGGAAGCACCTAACTTACATGCTAATAGAAGCATATAGGTTATTCCCTTAAATTCTACTTACAATAAACGGTAAAGTGTCGATGAAGAGAAATCTTTGACTAAAAGAGGAGGGCAAGGGTAAATGTTTATTTTTTAACAGCTATATATTATAAAAAAAATGAAATCTAGCAGAAAACTAGATATCCAAAAACCAAATACAACGTATATGTACAATAATTACATATCTAGGATCACGAAACAAAAAGGGTAAATGCTTTATATAATATTATAGATATAGATAGATATATTTAAAGAATTTTATATCATAATTATATTATTTTATATGGAAATAGAAGGCAAATTAAACTGGCAACCTGCAACGCTAATCTTTTTTGTATAGCAAAGTCAAGACGTTTAAAAACTACAATCATGGATCTCGGTGTCATAACGTTACTGTACATGACCCGCTGGACCCTGCCAAGTAGCTCAACGGCCTCAGGTGCGAGAAAACCAAATGTATCAAATGCAAATGATATAAACACATGTTGGATGTCAAGACACGCCTTCTCGTGTTTGGCCTGTGCGATCGCCCATTTCGCCCTATGTCTAGGCCGCCGTTATAATATAATATATGTTCAAACCAAACAAACCCACCTCCTATTTGAGTCGGGCTGGAAAGAATACCCGCCAAGTTCAGATAAGGGAATGATTCCCCAACCATTAAAGGAAAGGCTCGACGAAGGGAGGGAGATGCGGCGGGGGAAGGAAAAGGCTTTCGGAGATCGATATTTTCTTTCCTTTTCATCGAAAACAAAGAAGGTTGAGGATGGCCTACGGTGCGTCTTATCTGAAGGGAACACGCTTTTTGGACCGCGGGGTACGTGGTATGATTGTCAGACCCTCTCCTCGTTCCGCCCGCTGGCCTATTATATATAGTATATTATATATATATATATATTATTATTTAATAAGAAAAATGAATGTGTGGCTGTCATGTACCCAAGCTAGGTATAGAACCCCTCACATATTAATTTTTTAATATTTGTTGTATAATAAATAAATGACTTGCGCCTCATAAATTTGATGGATTAAAAAACTAAAATGTGAGGGGGTCTATACTTAAGTTAGGTACATGACAGTCTTATATTCTCATTCCTCATATATAATATAATATAACTTCTACACTTTTTAAATTATAAATGCGTATAAGTTAAAGCAAACGTGAAAAGAGGTAATGTAACGAATTCAATATAAAGGTTCACTCAAATAAAAACGGGCCTCGATAAAAGCAACATATGAAACCGAATTAAATAATGGAGTTTGCTATGCATAGACCTAAAGGCCATGCATACGACTGTTATACATGACGGTTAAAAATTATTTTTATACTACAGTTTTTATAATATTTTACTACATGTTATTAATCGCCTGAAGGGCGATGAATAGCAAAATCCTTAAATAAATTACTTAAATCTCATTTCTTGGATGTTAGATTTGAGTTAGCAGACGAAACACTCGTTGTCTTGAGTCAACATCATTAGATCTATTGATTGCTTCAAACCACTACCAACCGTGACTTCGTCACTTTTTTTGTCGGTTGTTTCTGCTGAGCGTCATATGAGTACTTCTAAACTTATGTATCACTTTCTTTGTCATTTTATTTTACACACACATATAGATACATATATATACACACATATGTATCACATGAGACCACCGTCTCGTCTCTAGCTTGTCGATTAACAGAAGAAAGACACTGACGAGCCCAAGTGATGAAGTGGTGTCCATGATGTCACAAAGTGACGAGTTCTTAGGTTGTAACCGAAGAGGCTCGTTGGGAGATGTCTTACCTATTAGGTTGGCATAATTTTTGGTTGATTCCACCACGTACATACCCCGTTGACCAGAGAGTTGGGGTGGTGGTGTCGCTATGGGAGTCAAGCATTTTTGGAATCCCCAACTCTTTTCAAAATTCGCCTTTAATCCCTTCGTTTAAAAATACTAATACACGCTACAAATTAAATTCAGTTTTAGTTGTATCGAACATTAATTAAAATTCATTTTTTAGGCTAAAATTTACTACATAAAACCTTGTGTGTTAAATACAAACCATGTGTCAGTGTGTGTGAGCCCTCTTGACTCTGGGTGTAAATAATGTGATTGGGCTAGTAACGGTCAAGTTTCCATTCACGTGGACTGGTCCATATATGGTAGGCCAACCATTCCACGTGTCTTGCATTGCCTTCAACATGTTGTACACACTGTTTGAAAAAATCTGTATTATACCCAGGTGAAATAAAGTCAAATTCATTTTATTTGTTTTATACATATCCTTTCTCAATCGGTGCATAGTTTGAGTTTGTTGCATTTTAAATAAAAGGATCAATATGTGGATCATATTGCATATACTTGTTTGTGGATCATATTGCATATACTTGTTTGTGTTAAGGCAAGAAATGATAACTTTTGCTAGATACATTTACGAATATATATATATGGATCATATTGTAGATATACTAGTATTTTTTTTTTTAAGGCAAAGAATGATACTTTTGCAAGATACATGTGTCAAATATATGGATCATATTGAACATACCTTTATTTTTTTTATTTTTTTATTTTTTTTACTTTTTTTTTAAGATCTAGGTATCTGATCCGCTTTGCCAACTAATTCATGGAGTTTACTTTTAAGTTCTTAAGATTCGGACTTAAAACCTCTAGTTATTTTCACCCTTAGAGACCAAACGCTTATCAGTTACCACTATAGGCCACCACCCATGTGATTAATATTTGCACATACTTGTAGTTTGTGTTAAGATAAAGAATGATAACTTGTAGTTCAAACTTCAAAGGTAAAAAATGATCATGACATCAGTATGTGATGACGAGTGTTGAACAATGACGAATAAAGAAATAAACATTTTCACGATAATTGTTTCATGTGTATACCTCTCGTGGTACACGTTATGCATGTGGTGCTCAAGATTTGACTAGGAGATGATACTTTAGCACCACGGTAGATCAATTTGTTAGCCTGACTCCATAAAATGGTATCCAATAATAGGTAAACAATGTCTAGTATTCATCAAACCAGCAAGGTTGGATTAAGTGGTTAACACCATTACCTCTGTAGACAGAGGTCCAGGGTTTTATCATCATACCTTGTAAGGCCGGAGGTCCGTTTCGGTCATAGATAGAACCTGGAAGCAGCCTCTCTACACCGTCGTGGTAGGGATAAGGCTGTCTACATTTCAACTCCCCCCATACACCGTCATGGTATTGAGACCCAAAACCCGTAAAAGACGGCATTGGGTGTTATTTCCAATGTCTAGTATTGATCCTTAACGAATGATCAGGGTTCTA
Source organism: Asclepias incarnata (assembly GCA_025447715.1). Taxonomy (NCBI): domain Eukaryota; kingdom Viridiplantae; phylum Streptophyta; class Magnoliopsida; order Gentianales; family Apocynaceae; genus Asclepias; species Asclepias incarnata. Next base: position 6,485 of record JAOEHQ010047122.1, read on the forward strand.
ATGTCTAGTATTGATCCTTAACGAATGATCAGGGTAAAGTTGTCTACATCTCAACCTCCTCATACTCCGTTGTGGTATTGGAACCAAAAATCCGTAGAAGACGGCATTGGGTGTTACTTCTAATGTCTAGTATTGATCCTTAACGAACGATCAGTTCATGTACAATGAGCAAACAAGGTTGAGAGTTTCTCTGTTGATTTAAACTTATTCAAACACTATTCATTATATCATATTTTAACTAACAAAGATAAACTATTTACTATAATATAACTAGCGTTATACCCGAACATTGACCAGAGATAACAATATAAAAATAAAAAAAAACACAACGCTGAAATGGACGAACTAAGGAAGACTACGTCAGCTAATACTACTTTTCACCCAATTTAAAGGATTAGATGTTAAATATCTATAACAATAACATTAACACAAATTAACTATATATATAAAACATGTTCAATTAATCATTTATATAAAAATATGTTAAATCAATTACTTTAATAATAAAAATGTTAAATCAATTATTTTAATAAAAACATTTTAATTAATTATATAAATAAAAACATGTTTAATTTTAAAAGGTTAGATGTTAAATATCTAAAATCAAAAGGTAAATATATATCAATTATATAAAAAATATAAACTGGAAGGTTAAATGTGTAAAAATTTAAAAATAAAATTAAAAATAGGAACAGGCGAGGGGTAGCAAGACTCAAACCCACACCATTAGTTGAGGGCAAAAATTTAACCATCACTAAATGGTCTAGTGGCAAGGAGACTTGTTTCATCACAAGAGGTCTCAAGTTCGAGTCCTACCCTAGGCATATTTGGGGGTGGCCACAGGTATTTAATTTCCACTTATAATGGGCCTGGGTGAGTTTTCCCCTCCGGATCTCTGGGTGATAGGGGTTTCTCATCGAAGGGATTTAATTTGGGGATCTATTCTGCAAAGGGGCTCTCTAGCATGGACCCGGTTAAGACAACGTATGCTAGACCTCCCGATATTTGCTAGTAATTCACTACCTTTCAAAAAAAAAAGTTGAGGGCAAAAATTTGAAAACATTACTCAATCAGCCCAACTAAAACCCTTATAGTTTTATTTACCCACAAAGATGATACATATTTCAAACCATAGACCAAACGAAATAGGCCACCTCAGCTAATTAATTACTGTTTACTCCAAATATAATATAAAGTAATATAAAGGAGTTTGTTGCGCATACTCCACATAGCCCTAAGTGCTATGAATAAGGTGCACTGAATTGTTCTACATGATGGTTGAAATTTATGTTTAAGGAGCGGCTTACAATATTTTACTACATGTTATTTATCGCCCGCAGGACTATGAATAACAAATAAATTGCATGAATCTCATATATATGTTAAATGTTGGATTTGAGTTAGCACATGAAACACTCATTGATTTGAGTCAAAATCATTATCGTCATCAGTTTTTTTGATTTCTTTAGAGCACTTTCTTTGTCAGTTGTGCAAGCTCACCGTCACATCAGCACTTCTGTACTGACATATCCCCGCCAACAGTGACGTGTCACTTCCATTGTCACTTTACTTTACACGTACACATACATACATACATACATACACACAAACACAGACACACGCACACACACAGACACATATATCACAAGGGACCACCACCTCGTCTCTTGCTCATCGCTTAATCGAAAAAAGAGACTGACGAGGCCAAGTGATGTAGTGGTGCCAATGGTGTCACAATGTGAAGAGCTCTTTGGTTTTAACATACCGAAGGGGCCCGTTTTGGGAGTGGTCTTCCCTATTAGCTTTGCATGGTTTTTGGTTGATCTCGCCACACGTGTTACTAGGTACCTCATTGACCCAGGAAAAGGGGGAGGGATGTTCACTATTTCAGTTTGGCGTTTTAGTAAGTTGTAGAGGCTCCATTTTGAAATCCTCAACTCTTTTCCATATTCGCCTTTAATCCCTAAGTTTAAAATTACTAATACACGCAACAAATTAAATCCAGTTTTATTTGTATTGAAATTTAATTTATATTCATTTTTAGGCTAAAATTTCCAATGTAAAAACTTGTGTGTTAGGTACAAACTAAATTTGCAATGTATATAGAAAACGTTTAATACATTTAACAGGAACTACCTTAAAAGTATAGAAGGAACTGCCTTGGAAATGAAAGAACCAAAGGAACTTGGTGTTGTGGCTAAACATGTTGGATTTCTGGCGCGATTAATGCCAATGCTCATGGTTACAATTCTCGTTTTAGTCACATTCATTTTCTTTTTCTTTTAATTACAAATTTATAAGATACCCACTTTAGTAGTTTTCACATGTATTTTTGTATTATACTTGAGTATATCTATAGTGGTATTGGTAATATAAGCAAATAGTAAAACCGGCCCTGTATCGAGTTCATTTTATATGTTTGCATTTGAGACCCGATATGTCGCTCCGACCCACATGGATTGGAATCCTAAAACTGTTACTGTATGTGAGACCCGATATGTTTGAAGTCATCAACTCAAAGTCAAGGACCTACGTGAGTTGGAATGCTAAAACCGCCACTGTATGTGAGACCCGGTTTTAGCATTCTAACTGTACATGAAAACCGCCTCAACTAAGTCATTAAGTCAAAATCAAAGACCTACGTGAGTTGGAATCTTAGAACCGTCGTTATATGTGAGCCCTCTCTACTTTGGGCGTAAATAAGACCCCTCCCATCCATAAACTCACATTCTCAAATTTTCACTACCACATCAGCACCACATCATTCCTTTTTCCCAGAATTTACTCCCTACCAACCATATTACCAAATTCTCAAATTCTCAACTTCCTATTTCCACATCATCACCACATATTTTCCATTTTTATTTAAACACAAAATAAAATAAAATAAAATAAAAGCTGAAAAAACAAAGAAAAGCATGAGCAATCATGATTCAAATGGTCCCATCACTTGTTTTCTCTCCGTTCTCAACAGAACGTAAAACCAGAACCCGACCAGAATGCGGCCCGTGACATCGGCGTTCTGGCCAGAATTTCAGAACGGGGCGAGAACGTGATATTGGTAACATTGGTGTTCTCAGAACGTGAGAATGGGGTGGCGAGAACGTGAGAATGGGGGAGCGTTGGGAGAGGCCTAACGAGAGTTTTGATTCGAAGATAACCAGGTTCAAGTCTTAGAAGCATCGGGTTTATCATTAATTTTTTGTTGTGTCTACGGGCAGATGGATTGATGGGTTTTTCCTGGATCGTTGGACTAACGGGACTTGGCTCCGTCCGGCATCAGGTTATCCCATACGAAGTTCGGGCTATAAAGTGTTTAGTTGACCGTTAAAAAAAAAAATATGCCCCCTCCACCCTTCTCTATGCTAGCATGTTCCCCACACGCATCTTAAGAGCGTATCATAATCTCTTCCCATTTAATAATGGACATATATGATTTTCTAAATAATTAGGCCTCTCCCTAAGGCTTGTCATGAGATTCGTCCACAAGCTCGTCGAAGATGACGAGATAGGCACAATTGTATCAACTGTGAGAGAATCCATTATGGCATCAATTGCGACTTACATGTCAATGTATCATTTTCTTATTTTGCTTTAGAGCAAATATCGATTTACATAAAATATGTTATACATTCATGTAACATCCCGATTTCTTTATTTCCTTGTCGTTAGTTTGACTATTAGTCAAACTTGTGCCTTCCGTTAGTAGTCTATTTAATGTGTAAATATTATGTGGAATTTGTGGTTATTATGTGGTAATAAGTAAGTGACTTATTAAAATGTGTCAAATTAGTAGAAAAATCCGTGTTAGTGTTCCCGTTAGACTAACGATGGTGTGTGAACTTCCGTTAGTAAGTTAGGGCCTTAGATGTTGAGTTTTATACTTGAAGGGCCAAAGTTGCCATATGTTGAAACTTCAAAAGTGGCTGGAGATAAGAGGATAATATCCTCTATTCTTTTCATTTTCATTTTCATTTCACAAGTTACCTTAGCAAGAAGAAACCTAAGCTCTCTTTTCATTCAATTTCCATAAGAGCTATTTGGTGTTGATTTGATCAAGAATTAGTAGCCTTGTATCATCTTCAAGTATTGTAAGTAATTCTCTCTTGATTTCATAGTTTATTTATCTATGTTTTCAAAGGTTTTAGTTAGTAAGAAAGTGGTAATGGTAACTTGTGATTTGGTTAGTGGGTTTGTGTAAAAACTTGATGTTTATGCTTGATTATACCTGTAGTAAGTTGTGTCAAAAGATGGGGTTTCAATTTTGACGTTTGGTTAGTCAATTTTGAGTTAAAATAGCGTTTTAGAGCTAAAACAGCGTTTTAGAGCTGTTCCAGGCTGTGGCACGCCGTGGCACACTATGTGGCACGCCGTGATTGAGTTCCGGGAGCAAAATATGAAATTTTGGCAGTTTTCACGCCGTGCCACTATGTGGCACGCCGTGCTTGAATGTCAGGTGGTTTTCTCAATTTTCAAACGTGCGTAACTTTTGAACCGTAGCTCCGTTTAAGTTGATTCAAGCGGCTACGAATTCGTAAATGAGTCTATTTTCTAATGAT
>JAOEHQ010047123.1:0-11042 GCA_025447715.1 Asclepias incarnata
ATTTATGATGAACGAGTTATGATTTTTGCAAAACAGATGAAATTTCAGCCCTACCGAACCCTTGTTTTCAAGCAATTTGACCTCCAAACGACCATAAACAATAACCACGACCTCCAGGAATGAAATGGACATCAAAACAAGAGAAATTGATGATATGGAACCATCAATTGTTCCATAAATCAATTACACACAAGATTGGAGCATTGAGATCACCCAAAAACGTTATTTTCGATTTACAACGATAACCAAATCAATTCTTTGGATAAGACCAGAAATAAACCAGAAATATAACAAAAATATACACTCAATAACATCAGGGATTGACTCATTACCTGTAGGGACGATTAAGAGGGTCAAAACCTTGCAATAACCCTCACGAATTCAACACTAAATCGATTAGGAATCACAATTGGGACTAGGGTTCTTCAAAAGGAGGCTATTGTTTTCCTCTAGAACTGATTATGACACAAAATGAGACCCTAATGGTCTCCTAATCTGCTGGACTCACTTGTTTAATGACCAAAATGCCCTCACTTAATTACCACAATGACATATTAACTCCACGTAACGGTTAACTACACTAACGGGAACACAACACGGGTTTTCTACATAAATGATCCACTTTAATCTACTTAATTACAACATAATTAACCACATAATACACATTAATTATCAACATAAATATTATATCCACTAACAGAAGGCACATGTTGACTAACGGTCAAACTAACGACATGGAATAAAAGAGATCGGGATGTTACATATAATATTGTAGATATTATTTTTTATTGAGTAATTTTTTACAAATCCTTGTGTGTTTCTTGCTTAGATTTGATAAATTTGAGTATGATGATAATCATATATTCTTCCCTGCGCTGCTAACTTTCTTCCTATTTTTTTCTCTTGTTTTCTCTGCGTGCTGCTTTCTTTCTTTTTACATGTTGTCTGTTTCTTTCTTTTGTTGCTTAAAAAATGGATTACACGTATTTGTATATCCATATAGTAATGTTACACGCATTTGATACCTTTGGGTTTCTAGCACCTGGGGCCGTTGAGCTACTTGGAAGGATCCAACGGGTCATGCACAGTAATGTTATGACGCCACGATATATGAATGTAGTTTTTAAACGTCTTAGTTTTGCTATACAAAAAGGATTAGCGGCGCAGCTTGTTGCCCGCTTGCCTTCTATTCCTATGTAATGAGTTTTAAGGAATACTATATTTACATAATCATGTTATTATTGGATTTTTTTTGCCTCGATAGATCATGTTATTTTTTGAAAATAACTTGATATAATCTATTTTGATGTCAGTGAAATACCTCCATATAATTCTCACATGATATGAGCACCCCAAAGAGAATCGAATCCGCGTCATTTAAGACTTCCCATGTGGGCTTTAAGCTTTATTGGTAACGGACACCACTCCATCTATGTCTATGGCTATTCAAAAATAAAAATATACATACATGTCGATAATATAAATCAAGAATAGAGATAAACAATGCATTTTAGAACACCATTATATGAATCAAGTAAAGACCTTAACTCCAATATCAAAAATGCAAAATAAGCACTACAATGATATGACTATACAGGAAAACTCTACATAAGCATAAAAAGATGGCACAAGTAAGCAAGCACAAAAAGGCAACAACAATGTCCTTCCAAAAATTTTATTAACAAAAACAAGAAAAATATTACAGTTTTAATCAAAGTTAAGTCTTTGCCTTTGATTGCAATATCTGAACGAGTAACCAAAGTATATCCATCCGATGAACATTTCTGTTATTTTGTCCCTGCAAACATCATCAAATAACTTACAACCCCAGACAGAAACATATAAGCAATCACTGGGCAAGATTGTAAAATAAAGGTGCCAATTTTCACCCATTTACTTATGAATTTTGGGTAACTTTAAGAATTAAATGTGTGAAGTATAAAAATAAGATAAAAGGGACCGGGTCAGACAAGTTTAACTGAAGTGTAACTTTAGTGCAAAACTCCATAATCGTTTTATTCATTTACTTAGATTATTAATTGGATAAAAAGGTATCTTCGGCCAACTCAACCCGACTTGACCCTACTCTAAATGATGGGTTTGACATTAACTCCATTTGATGTATTACCCAACTGCCCATCTTGCCACCTCTAACAAAAAGCATCCTTTATATAACATGCAATTATAATATTATACCTCGACAACAAAACACATCCACGTCTTATCACCGTCAGGTTCTGTGACGCCTTTCAAAATGGTGAGACCCAAGCTCCGTATGGCATCTGCTATCTCGAGAAAATGGATGCCTTCCTCGCACATCATCTGCATCAATGCAATGAAATTTCAGTTTTACTTTTTGGTAGTGAAGGAATGAATGTTTAAATTTGTAGCACCATCAACCACCACCATACCTCTACCAGCATTTGGCCATTTGTACCAATATTTTCTACAGTTACGGGACAAACTTTCATGTTATTCCCAACCTCCATTGCCCAACTCGAACCTTGCTCGTGAGTTGAGCTTCCCCGTATGCCAGTGTCCTTGCCGAGCAACTGCAATGTGCTAATTTAGTCAAAAATTTGAACCAGATGAATCCGCTAATAAAAAAGGATAGTGAACACAAGCATGGCACGAGTCTAATAATGCTTAGATGCAAATGCTCAATGGCTCACTAGGCCACTACGAGCCACCTAGAAATAAATTAATATTATTATTACTATTGACATCGGTGTGTTGCAACTCTTCTTTACGGTCTGTGTAAAGAATATACAAAGCACTATCAATCTTTTCCAGTCTTCGATATATATTGAAAAATAAGCCAAGTTGGATGTGATGTAGGCATGTAGCTATATTTTCTCCTATTTTAAATATTTACGTGATACATTCCATTGGCCTATACATCTAATTAATATATTGCATTTATTTTGATCGTCACAAAAGATTCGAGGAGTAAACATTATGAATGAGTCAATTTTGGTTTTTATATTTAACAGGTCAAATGTGCAAGATATAAAATACCTGCAAGGGTTATGGGTCAAAGAGGTCAAAAGCCGCCCAACTATATTTATAGGCATACATGATACAACTTTTACTATTGTATTAATACAATTCTTGTGATCAAATTTAACAAACTGTTATTTTAAAAGCAATTAAATTTTCTTCGGAGAGAAAGTGTTTCAATCCAACACAAAGTGAAAAAGTACCCGTTTTTATCCACCACCAACCCATCCATTCTGCCACTTCTACAAATGATTGTCATCAAACTGATATAGTAAAGCCATACCTTCGATTCAGCATATTTATCAATTTTGTCGGCATGCTTAGTAACAGATTGCATGAATAGCATGTGTTTGATTGTCCGTTCAAGAAGCGAGTCGATGCTGCACTGCACCATTACCCATTTCAGTACATTTAAAATTTACAAATAAATGAATGAAACAATAATATATGCATACAGTTACCTTCGATCCATTGGGCACAAGCTCACGAAGTTCCTTAATACGATCTTGAATAAGTTGTCGATCCCGTGGCCTTGGCCTACTACTTTCACCAGGTTTAGCTCGTTTCTTGGTGACATTAACTGGTTCTTTTGACCTCTCTAACGGCTCACTACATCTACTTTGACTCGCTGACGAGAACCCTAATGAACTTTCAAACGAGTAACAACCGGAATTACTAGTTTGCATATCATTAAAATGAGTCTCAACCCACTTCACAGAGTTACTATACTCACTATCACTTTGGCAAACATTAGCTACAACTGCTTCTAGAAGATGCTCGGAGCCTGAGTTTGGTAATAAAGGATTGCTACTGCTTGTTCCCAGTATCTCATCTGCTTTTTCCCAACTGTGAATATTGTTTTGCTGATAAAACGCGGGCCCTAGTGCTTCATACAGCTCATACCCGGCAGGAAACTTGTTCATGGTGTCCATTTCACTTTGTGATTCTAAAGTTTCACCTAGCATTTGCACATTTGAAGAGACGGGAATACCTAGTTTTGCTATTGGATCAAGATCTGATAATGTGTACGAATTGTGGATTTCATAATTTATGGAAGTAATGGTATCATTATATGAACTAGTATTGCTGGGTGCACATCCTGTCAAAGAACTTTGTAGCTCAAGAAATATCTCGCGTATGTGTTTCACCATCTTCAAATCCTCACCAATCTGTTCATTTAAGATGAACACAGATTATTTCATGAACAAATTTAAAATGTAATGATTTGAAATATCATCAAACGCATTAAAAAATAGTTGAGGTGTCAATTTCGACCCATTTTCTTATGAATGGGTCAACGCTGATTGTGTTTAATCTAAAATGGGTCAGATCAAAGTATTTAGTAGTAAACCAAAACAGGTCAAATGGTGCCTAAAGTGTATATTTAATGCATACCAGTATACCACCTCCTAAATCGCTTTAATATAGATTTTAGAGTATTATTGTAATAGTATCGGTTTTGTAATCACATGTACTTGATGAATACAAAAGGATAAAAATTATCTTACATTACTTATCGAACCAAGTTGTACGACTCCAAGAGGAACAACATCCACAACAGCAACTGTCTGCATAACACAAAAATGTCAACTTATTTCATGAGTAGCAAACCTATCAAAGGATAAAATTTTACTACTGAGATGGAATCGAAGCAAATTGGATGGTTTAACTAATTGGAAAGGATAGAAACCGAGTCATTTATTTTGGTTATCGAAGGGAGAACCAGGTCATTTCAGCCAAACCAAACCAAATATATGCTAATAATATATTTACAATGCCAACGTTTTATGTTAATATGTATTCTAATGATTAGTTTCTGTTACCTAGTTCTGAACGATAGGTTAAAATCGCTAGTCCACAATTTTTTTCTCGTCTTTGCCTAATAGTTAAACCTCCCCTTTTTCTTTCCCACCATTTCAAACTACAGCCCAAACTAGTCAAACCACCCAAATTGAACTCTAAAACTGTAAAATACAGCTTACTGATTTAGCAGACACTTCGAATATAAACCGGTCAAACAAAATCATCCATATGTATGCTTCTTTCTAGGCCTCCTAATAATTCATTTACAAGTTTGTAGTGGGACAATTCTATTCGTACGACCCAGTTGGTTTTGGGAAGAAGAAAGATGACATACCCTTATCCCAGCTGCAAACTGAGTTTTCCATCCATCATAATCCTGAAACAATTAATATAAATTGTGACATACGACACATTTACCACTAAAGAAATATAATATGATACAAATTTATTTGTACTAAAACTATCCCTTACCTCAAAGCAGAGATCATTAGCAAGCTGGTCCTCAGAAATCCACATATGTTTACCCGCAACGGCAACTTGACCAATGATTCTGCCAAACAAAGGTAACTTTAGATATTATCGAGAACAAAAACAGTATTTTTAAGTGTAGGTGGAGAATTCAAGTCATTGCTCCTCTGAATGGGTTGTGTCGGTTCTGTTCTATCTCTAATAGGTCAAATACAAGGATAAGTAAAAGCAACGATTCAAAGTAGTCAAGGAGGCCAAAAGTCACCCAATGTACATATTAGCATACTAGCTCATAAATCATATTATATTTGAAATAATATTAATATTTCGGGTCATCCCGACCCGAGTACCCCAACTGGCCCTTTTCGCCGCCTTATAATTTAGTTTTACATGTTTTAACCCCTTACATAAACCAACGTCCTGACTAGCCAGCTCTTTTGCGACCTTTATTTTCATGTGAAAATATGACAAATTAGTGAAGAACATACCCTTCACCAAGAGAATATTGGTGATAAGACATCTTTGCAACTGCTAGGCCCAGGTGGTCTTGTCCAAACCGTTCATCCAATAAATTGTCGGTCATTTTACCAAATCGTTTGCTCCCTGAAGGATCATTTTTGTCACAATAAGCATCTTCGCAAGTCAACATCCTACAAGAAGTTCATATCACAGGCAACAGTAAACAACCTAAGGTATATCATTATCTACAAAACACAAATTGATATAAATTCATGCAAGGAGTATTCGATTTCAAGGTCCAAACAGTAGGATGCTCCAAAAATCATTTAAACTTAAGGGGGTGTTTGGACTTTGGATGTTTGTTTTTTTAATTGATAATTGTGACTTGCATAATAAGAACCAGTTGATTATATCTGATAACAGTTAGGTAATTCTACATGTATCTTAATAATCAGTTTTCTTACAACTCCTTACTCGAACACACTTTGAGGCACAGTAAAAGACCGTAAGTACCCGAAACAAAAAAGATCCTAAAGACCAATCTACTAATTATTTTATTTTTGAAACGGTCAAACTACTATTACATACTAATAAACTGATAAATTACATCACTAATGTCCCAACGAGACTTGAACCCACAACCAACGGGTTGTGGGGAGTTACCAAATCAAACCATTCATAAGTAAATGGATCGAATTGCCACCTCTACAAATTAAATAAAACACGAAACAATCAATATGTAAGATCATAGGACAAACCAAGAAACTTAACACTATAATACCATCTCAACAATACAAAGTACAATCATTATATCCAATTCTAGTGCACATCCACTAACTACTAACAGCCTGATTTAGATTTAGATATATCTATAACATTAACCGAAAACTACAGATCCCAAACCAAAAATGCTAAATACTAGTATATAAAATCCTTTGGTTTTTGTATTCGAACATTCGAGAAGCTGAATACTACAGATCCCAAAACAATTCGTGAATATATAAAAATTAACTAATCAGCTGGTTATGATATATGCAGTACATAAACAAGACAACTAACAAACATGTAAAAAAGAAAAGTTCTTGGAAATGATCTTACATTCGAGCTAAAGCATCTAGTTTCCAAAAAACAGCATAATTCCAATCAGTGTTAAGACAAAGTGTCTTGAGTGCTTGATGTAATGCACTACTCCCCATCTTCTCTAAATAAAATTTTTAAAAATACTTTTTCACTGTAACTCACCCGAAAACTAATGAATTATGACCCCCGAAAACACAAAAACCTCTCAAAACAAAAACTAAACCTAAAAATGTATTCTTTATACTTTTTTCAAACCCTAACTGGCTAACTGCCCCTGTAAGAACCTCTCCCAGCTTGTTTTCTCCTTAACCCTGCACGCCGTTTTATCGGTGGGTCTACTGTAAGATTTAACAAACTATCTATTCCCATTATCTTTCCCCCAATTCTTATAACCCTGATCCTAACACAAACCACTTCCAAAAAATTCAAAATTTCCCAAAATTCAACATCAAATTATATAATTTATTGAAAATATCAAGAAATACTCAATTTAAGAAAATACGCATTAAAATTCGAGAAATTTATACTTATATAAGAAGCTAAAAAATATATTAAAAAAGCCCTTTTTGTGTGTGGATCTTGTGATCAAGAATTTCCAAGAATTTACCTAATATCAAAAGACATTGATGAAATGAATATAAAAATCAAAACTTTTTTCAATACCCAGCATAAATTTTACTTCAATTTAAATAAAGATTGTAAAAGATTTGAACTTTTTATGAAATAAAGGACTGATGTTTAAGTGGGTGTGTTTCAAATAGTTATAAACAGAAAACAAGTAGTCTTGTTTTTCTGAAAAGAGTTCAAAACTCCACCCCAAAGTTTTGAAATTTTGCAAAATGGCATAAGTTTTGAAAACATATTTGCAAATTGACCCAACTCTCCCTAAATTTTTATTTTTATTTTTATTTTTAAGAATGATGGATAAGCTAAAATGTAAAGTGTTTTTGTTTGTACAATTTTTTGGCTTCTCCTTAGTTATCATTTTTGTGAAGTTATGAGTGGCTTTTTATAGATGGTCTTCATTCTTATGGCAAACAATATGATATTAAAGATAAAAAAATGTTTCATATTTCCCTACCATCTTTCTTACTCATATTTTCACATAAAAAACTATTCACCAATGATTTTTATAGTTAAAAGTTAGGACACCAACAAAACACTTCAATTGCCACAATTCATTTACAATATATGTGTCTAGTAATTTTATTTGTATGGTGCTTTTGCCTAGGGGATATATTAAACTTTATATAAAAAATTTTTTATAGAATTGCGTGTTTTAAATCACAACTCCAACTCATCATACAAAGGTGACTGACACTCAGTGTAGACTTGAGTTGTCTTAACCAAGCCCCCACCATAGCAGAGTGACTTCTTAAGGAAAAATCCCCCTACATGTGTAAGCCGAGGTTCGAACTCACATATAGACATATAGTAGATAAAAACCCCAAAACTCACCTAAATGATCTGGATTAACATTTACTTTTTAAAATAAGAATTAGTACGTACTCAAGTTAGGAAATTGGTTCGCCCTTTGGTCATTGTCTTGACTTAGATGGAATGACAATATTAGTTTAGACTAGAAGTGTACAGTAACCGAATGTGTTTTAAATATGTTAGCAGGGACACACGGCTAAAAGGAGGTGGCGGCGTCTGGCGTCCGTGATAGTTGTGTAACAAAGAGAGTTATAGGGGTATTATGGTACAAAGTTATTTTTTTGTATTTTTTTTACATTATCATTTATTGTTATGTTGACTTTTTAATTTATAATAATTTTATTTAAAAAAAATTTAAATTAATTTTATTTTGTTTTGGCTAATTGATATTGCATTAAATTTGATTAAAATAATAAATATAAAAGTAAAATTAAAATGTACTTAAAAATTCAACTTTTAAGACACCACTCAAATACTTTATAATGTAGTATTGATTCAGAACGAAGATTATGTATGACGAACTGTAATGTATTTGATATTTATTCATGGTCATGTTCTGCATCAATTATCATTCTCCTTCGATATCGTTTCACATTTATTTATTTGATGTAGTGTTTGTTAGTAATTTAGATATTACATGTTGATGGACATGGTCACAAAAATGTTATAACTAGTCTAATTGGAGTCATGGACGAGATAAGGGTGTGTTTGGATGGGGCTTTTAAAAAGAAGCTTTGCTAGCTCAAATCATAACCATAAACTCTTTGAAACACTAATACTTAGATCAGCTCTTTAATTATGAAAGAAACCAAACATTACATTACAAATATGAAAATTGTTTGCAAAAAAAAAAAAGGACACAAAATGATACTTGCCGGGTTTTTATTAGAATTACTAAACCTTGTCTAAAAACATGCTCAAATGTCAACGTCTCAATTGGTTATGAAATTAGAAAATTGGTTTAGTGTTCCTATTTTGCTAACATTTAATCATTATTATATGTTATCATTTAATTTGAGTTGATATGACCAAAAATTAATATTCTTTCCATCCTCCCTCCATTAAATTTAAACTCCGTATTATTTTTAAATCCAAGTTACAATATGTTTCATAGGTAAGTTTTATTTTGGTAATTATGAGGAGCTTCATGAGTTACTTTGAATATTATTTTACCATGAACCGATCAAATAATGAATACTTCATTTGCTCCAACTTTTTTGCTTGTCGTAAATTAATTTTACCCTTTAACTGAGTTTTCGTTTGTCGTAAATTTATCTTCATCCTTTAATTGATTTGAAATTGACCAATAACTGTTTTGTTTGTCGTTAATGTTACCCCTTTCTTAAGAAGAAAATGTAAATTAATTATTTTTTTTCTTAGTATTTTGCTCTTCTCTAAAAATAACTCATGATTATTAAATTACCTAATTAAGTAATTATTTAACTTGATTTGCTAAACTTGTTTGATTACTCCAAGTTGACACCCTTAGTTTATTACAAAAAGATATACTCCGTACAAAAGAAATGATCAGTTTAAAATAGTTTAAACACCTAATATTTTGTTGCCATTTTTTAATTATCATATTGTGTTTTCATATATTCAAATAAGTCGATGAAAAGGATGACAACATACGAAACAGTAAACTAGGTTTTGAATGAAAATATATTCTAGAAAATAAAGGTCAATTATTTATAAATTTACCAAAACACTTAAGGATTGGACGGCATGGTTAGTGATGCTAATGATGATGGGCCATTTTTATTATGTTTATATATATCAATATATGAAAAGATTGTGGCCGAAATATAAATGTAATCATAAAGTACAATGATGTCTTGCTTTTCATTTAATTACGATTTTTAATTACTTTGGTCAAAAAATCGTTGAGATTTCCATTAAATCAAGCCATCTTCTTAATCTTGCATGACGTAATTTAATTTCTAAGAAAATAAAATCACTAAATTTCATCTTATCCCACTAGATTTGTCATTTTCAACACCAAATTTTAATGAGGATTTAGACATTGTATCTCGTAATTTTAATAAGCAATCTATTTTGTGAGGTTTGTAGATTTGATATCGATATATTTTGACAACTCGGGTGGGGATAAATTGGACTTTAACCACCAAATGATTTCTTGATATGCTAATTTTACACAACTAGCTATATGTTTAACTTTTTTATCATCATTTTTTTAAGGATACTGATAAATTCACAATACTTTTTATCCATTCACAACAATCACTGGTTTACACAGTTGTACATTATGTATATATGTATTTGTTATGGATGAATAAAAAATGTTGTAGATTTATCACTACATTTTTTTTAATGGTATCTCGCATTTTTTTCTATAATCGTTATCGATGATGATAAAAGAGAATGAAAGAGAATATGAAATATAAAAACTCAATAAAAAAAATCATGTTTTGCTATATAATAACTATTATAGATAATTAACTTATAAAATAAAACTAATTATTACAATTAAGCTGATTATTAAATCTGTAATTAAGAAGATTGGAAATTTTGACTCACAATGTTTAAGAAAAGTTTATATTAGGTGTTAAATTGTGATGGGTATTTAAATTTTTCCAATATTTAAAATGTAAGACATAATATAAATAAAAAGTTTATAAACTACTTATCTTTACTCCCTTATAAAATAAACTATCCTCCCCCTTTTTAAACTTTCTATATTTGAAATACCTAAAATGTCCTTACTAATATAACTAACAATATCCATGATTCTATTGAATACCCAATATACCCTTAATGAAATTAATATACAACAT
>JAOEHQ010047124.1:0-11042 GCA_025447715.1 Asclepias incarnata
TACTCTTATCCCACAACCATTGCCACCTTAGGTTCGCTAAGAACTTGGTAGGTTTGCACTGAACATTCAGGAGTTGCAGTGGTTGTAACATCAAATCATCTTTATCACTGGACCTGTCATTTTTGGTTCAAACAATACACAAAACTTAAAATACACCTAAATGATTCACAAATAAAAAATACTCCTATACTTAAACACAAGACACACGTCAAGTGGTTAAGATATATCACTCAAGACAATTTATGAGACAAGTGCTCGGTGATCGTATTTAATATAGTGTAATAAAGACACATTAATTAGGCTCGAACATTGTTGTTATTCGATACCTAAAACCTTTAACAAACATTCTTTATATATAGGCAGAGATTATCTTGATAGTTAGAAGTAGATTTCACATGTCACCCATCTTGTGGAATTGTACAAGAATATTCAATACCTCCATTATTTATTTTATTTTATTTTATTTTTTTACTTTCACCAACTTTCTTTAAGATGGTGGTTGTGCGCAAGGCTCAAAACAACTGTGCCCGGTCCTTTTGTTGTTCTTCATGATGTCACACATCACACATGTACTATCTTGCAGAAACTTTTTTTCAGCCCAATCCACAATTCAACTTTTTTTTTGCCTATAGACCAGTGGCGAAGCTTGCCGATTTTGAGTGGGGGGTCGGGATCTAATTTTTTTTTTTCCTAACACTAGTTTTTTAAAAATGGGGGGTCGAAACCGAATATACCGAAATTTTTCTACACGAAAACTATATACCCCCTATAGCGTTTCTTTGAATTAACAGAGCCTTTAATTGTTTAATGAATCAAAAGATTAACATTACGTTCACTGAATTACTATACACAATGAGCATAATTATAATTATATTTGATAATGGATTTTCATCCAAACATTCTGTTGTTCTTTTTAATGGAATTTCTTTCTTATATCTTCTAATGTCTCCCACAGTGTTAGCATGATGCATGTCGATAAGTTAACTTTTTAAACCAGCCATATCACTTTTTAAATTGGATACATATGTATCTTTTCCCACCATGCATGTATCGAAGCATTATATAGACTTTTATATATATTAATTGAAAGGTTCAAGGAAGAACCAAAATACATCTTAATATCTATACTACCTTATAAAACATTTACATAGTATCTTAATTTTTGAATTTTTTAAACATTACCATTTTTAACTTAATTATTATTTAATGTTTATGTTATATATTATATTATATATATATATAGATTTAATTACATAACAACTTTTATTTATATATATTTTTTTTATCAATACCAACGAATACAATTTTTATATACATGTGTTAGACAATTCAGAGCCGGCAGTCGACGAAGCCGATTGCCGGACATCATTGTCTTTTAACTTCAACCATCAATCACCGCGCATTGCGCGTGTATTATTTCTAGTCCTATTCAATTAGTTAGATTTAGTACGTATATGGATAAAATATACAGCACGATTATTATGAATTTTGCGACTCGTAAAAAACTAACATATACTTTATAAGAAAAACAAGTAATAGTTATTTTTCAAGTATCATATATATATATATATCTCTACTTCTTTATAAAACATTTAGGTTTTTTTTCTTAATTTTGAATTTTGAATTACCTTAAAATTTAAATTATGTGAGTAACTTAGCTTATCCCTTCATCCAACTATTTCCATATATATGTACTCACAATCACATTAACGCTAATAGAAAGTCAACACCACCAGACAAGAAACACAATATATTCTACCAAACCATATTTCTATCTTAATAATTTATATATATATATATATATATACACACACACAATAGAGACACGCAATGCGGTGGCGGTGACGGCGGCAATGGTGTGGTGCGGCGGCTGCAACTGGTGGTGGCGGTGTCGAGTGGTATAGGTATGTAATTGGTGTAATGTAAAGATAATTGGTGTAAAGGGGTAATGTAGATATTTTAAGAAATAGGAGATATACAATGTAAATAGATAAGTAGGGGGTAATATGAGTATTTTCAATATCCCAATCTTGTAACTTTTCAAAAGGAAGGAGGGGGGGGGGGGGGGGGGGGGGTTGTAATATTTTTTTAGTAGTATAGATATATATTTTTAAACGGTGATAACGAAGTGCCTAGCATTACCATCTATCTCCTTTCTCTTACGCCACCACCGTACAAAGCTGTCAATGGGTGTAGCCAGACACAGTCACCTTTCAACCACATGTCCTCACTAAAAGCTTAAAAAGAAGCGATCATGCATGCATCATTCGCAGATGTTTAATGTTATCTAGTTCTTAATATATAGTATAGTTAATACCCATTGTCAAAATGTGTTTCTTTCTATATATTATAGAGCGAGCGCGAGTTAATTAGTGTTCATAGAAAGTAACCATCACGCGTACTATATATGCCGAGGTCATACAATAAAATAATCAGCTAAACAAATTAAGAATGTATTAATAATTAATTAATAACAAACAAACAAACAGAAATTATTGTACCTCATAACGTGTTTATGCAGAAAAATAAAGTACCTACCTATCCTATCAATTGACAGGCATACGTGCATGTTATTCTAATCTTTAAATTCGTCGACTGCAATATCTCTCTCAAGATAATTATGAATTAATTAATGATTTAATTAAACCTTACATTCTACTTAATCAATCATAAACTTTTTAAGAAATTATCCCGGACTTTTAAGTACACTGGCCTATTATTCGTGTTATGCAACAAATTTTGGGTTTCTCACATATTTATGGTTTCCTTTTGTAATATTTTGACGTTAGAAATTTCTAACGATTTGAGACCACTTTTTGGATCGAGGAGATGAACTATATCGATCATTATGTCTAAACATATGATAAAAAGTGTATGTATATGTATAAAAAATAATGTTGTTTGTTAATTATAGAGTTTTTACTTGGCTTTAGTAGATACTCGATCTGATATTTCATATGGTATTTCTTATTTTTAAACAACTTAGGTTTTATTATCACATTGGTCGAGATCGAAGAATTCAATCAAAGGTGGAAAAAAATGAATTACATCTTAATTATCGTATTTCTAATCCACTCATCCTAAGCAATAGTAACTCTAGTGTTCTTATTTACAAGAAATGAATTACATCATAATTACCGTCTTATTTCTAATCCACTCATCCCAAGCAATAGTAACTTCAGTATTCCTATTTATAAACCATAATAAGACATAGAAACAATAAAATTAAAAACATATGCACCCCTCTTGTTTCCCGGGCTAAAAACAACATCGTTTCTATGCTGCCAAATAGCACACCATCCTGTAAAAAAAATCGCTTCAATCAAATTCTTCTTAGAGCTCGTCCACGCCATTAAATCCAACTGTTGGAGGAACACACACTACAAATTTTTTTTCATTTATTCACACTTTTAATTAGCGTGAACAATTTATAAAATTTTGTCACGCTTATATGTGTATAAACTATATTAAACTAAAAGTTCACACTTTTAAGTGTGTAAAAATAGGTATGATAGACTACAAAAGTCCACACTTAAAAGTGTGTAAAAATTTATCCACACTAGAAAGTGTGGAGTTTTAAAAATTCACAATTTTAGGTGTGGACTTTTATATTTAATTTGTCACACTACTTTTATCCACACTAATTATTAATTTGTCACACATTTAAGTGTGAATATATGATAAAAAATGTGTGAATAAATGACTAATTTTTTGTAGTGTTTGAAGTCCTTATGGGCTGTTTTAAGGCCAGTTTTAGTTAGGTGTTTAAGGGGCCCATCAGTTTCCTTGCTCACCAAGCAAGAAACCCTAGACTATTATCTATATATATATATTCTGGTCTATCACTGTAATTCCTTGTTGTACTGAGCTTAATACCTAGTTGCAGCCGTGGATTAGTTCACACACATTGTATGAGATACCACGTAAATTCTCATGTTCTTTATTTTCTTGTTTATTACTTCTACTGTGCAATTGTTCCTAACATAGTCTAAACCATTAAACCATCACACGATATCATTGACGATATCATTGAACTTCCCTCTAATTTTAGATTCTACCTTTTGCGGCTTCTCTTATTATAAGGCAATATTTCATAAATTGTATTCTTGGTGGTTGATTATTTATGGCATTATAGGATACTCCTTAATTTGAGTTAGGTTTTAATTAGTTGCTGTATAATGTGTTCATGCATAGAAAAAGTGTTGGTGTTAAGTAACTTTTTTAACTGCTGTTAAGAAAAAAAAAAGTTAACTTTTTAACTACGCTCTTGATGCATGAAACGTGAGATTATAAAAAACTACACTTTGTTTTTTCCGTTTGACTTACGTTCTTTGTTTGATTGTTTGATATGCTTTCAAATACTGTAGGCCATTATGGAGTCTACTGTAAAGGAGTTGGAAGTTCAATTGGTGCGTTATAACTTTCCAACAATTTGTTTATACACAAAACATCGAATAACAGATTACATTTTGATTCGCTTTCAATTTTTGCAGGCTGAGATGGAGGAAGCTAAAAATAAGGAAAATGCAAAACTTCAATCTGCTATAAAAGAGATGGAAGCTCAATTGGTGCTCTATTAAGTTCTTACTTCTCTTTTCTTTTTTCTTTTATGCTTGATTTGAATGTTTAAAGTGTTCTTGCAATTTGTAGGCTGATGTAGAGGAAGCTAAAACTAAGGAAAATGGAAGACTGCAGTCTGCCATAAAGGAGATGGAAGTTGCATTGGTACTCCCTACCTTTTTAACAACTTTTCGATTTCTCGATTACCAAAACATATATAATAAGAGACTACGGAAAGTAAACTTTTAGTTTTGTTCTTCTTCCTTTCATTTGTTTGTTTTTATTGTATGATATGCTTTCAAAATTTGTAGGCTGGTATGGAGGAAGCCAAAAATAAGGAAATTGGAAACCTGCAGTCTGCTATACAAGAGACGGAAGTTCAACTGGTGTGCCTTAACCTTCAAATAAGTTGTTTCATTTTTTGACACAAAAAGCATAAAGTATTATGTTTCGAAGACTTCCTTTTTTCCTAGCACACAAATCATAACATGAGAGATTATTGGCACCATTACTTTTTTTCTTTCATTTGGTTTTGATGGTTTCAAATGATTTCGATATTTTCAGGAAACTAAAAATAAGGAAAATGCTAAATTGAAGTCAGCTATAGAAGAAATGGAAGTTCAATTCCAAGAAACTAAAGAACTGCTGGAGGCTGCAAAGAAAGAAATGGAGCAAGTTCTTGTTGCTGACAATGAGAAAATAGAGACGCTTACTACTGACAATGAGAAACTCAAGGTCAGCTTTAGAAGTCTAGCATATCTCTCTATGGTTTTTCTGAAGTTGTTTACTTTTTGATCAGGCCTTGATGATCATAACTAGTTGTGGCAAAATGGGTGGGTTGGTTCAGGTCAAGTAACATGTCAAAACTCGTCCAATCAGACCATGCAATTTTGAAATTGATCAAATGGATATGTTGGGTCAGGCTAATTCTCTATCTCTGCAACTTTTTTCATGAACAACCAATATATTGAACTTTATATGAAAATGAAAACGGTTAAAATTGATTTTATTAGCAACCTTGTGTAACAAATTTATTATTTATTGAATAAAAATCATATGATTTATGGATAGTTTTGTGTATCATGATTACCATCAACAAATAAAACACTACAGTAATAAGTAATAAAACAAGTTAAAACTAGTACAATCGATAGAAATTGGAAACAGACACCAATTTGACCCTTTTGGTTCTTACGTTATATTAACTTCCGCCCATTTCATCCTGTTAGGAAATTTTTCATAGCCCAAAATTTCCTATACATTTATGAAAATTGGTCAACTGAGTTGTTAGAAATTTGGCAGGTCTAATTTATAACCTATATAATATGATTTTATGTATTACATGGTTTTGGACACTTGTAGGACATGGTTAATTCACTCGAACAGGAAATTGGTGAAACACAAAAGAAATATGAAGAGACAAGTAAATTGAGCGAAGAAAGGTTGAAGCAGGCTATGGATGGAGAATCAAAGATAATTGACTTGAAGCTTGACATGCAAAGGTTGTATGATGATACATTGACCATGCTTTCCATAGATTTCTTTCAATGAAAACTTTATTATTTCACTATTCGAAACTGAAATAATGACTAGCTTAATTGCATATATGCTTTTGCTGTTCTTTTAGTCTTCAAGAAAAGATTGCTGACATGGAAGCTGAGGACCAGATTCTAAGACAAAAGGTGATGTCAGAACACTTAATGACACGGACACGAGGCTTATGTTTTGATAAAACTTTTTTACAAAAGTACTTTTCCATCAACATGAAGAAAAGTACCCAAGTATTTACAGATTTAGTCCAAAGAATGGCCTTATTAGGTCTAACCTTTATAGTTTTTCAAAGTGCTTTTTGTGCTAAAAGACAAACCTTTAATTTGCAGGAACGACAGAGTTGTTCACCCTCAAAGAAGTTTGACATCAACTTGACGCAATCTACAATAGGAAGGGAGCGTGTATGCATTTTTTAACATGATATTTTTCCATATTCACGTTATTATTAACATGATCATAGAATTCCCTATATATTTGAAAAATCATGAGAACATACTTCTAATATGCCAATTACCATTTTTAGGCTCAAGTTATTTCCTAGCACGAATGCATCTTCTAGAGTTATATATCAAACTTGCTAATGCTGACATCCTAATGATATATGAATGTCCCTGCCAACATACTATTATTATTCGCTAAAAACTATTACTGTTTTTGACCTAATGAAGATTAATATGACCTACAAAGGTAAATTGAAATGCAAATTTTGAAGAGCCAAAAACAATTTTTAACAGCATCATGGAGTTTGATGGTAAAATGACATCATCTAATTGCATGTATCTCTATATTTCTGGTATAGGAGTTGGTTGATACTCTTATGGAAGCTGCTACAGAAGATCTTGGGTTCTCTCAAGGGAAACCCGTTGCTACATATGTAATATACAAAAGTCTTTTGCACAACAAAGCTTTTGAAGCAGAAATAACTACCATATTTGATCGTATTATCTACTTGATGGGTTCTGCGATAGAGGTCAGATGTTTAAATTTGGCACTTTTCATGTTGTATGTCACCTTTTCAGTATTGACATATATTTATCTACCAGTTGATATGATCTAAGTGGACACTGAATGAAGTTGCGTGTTTTCTGTATTCTGAATTTTCCAGAAAAAAGAAGACATTAAACATATGGCTTATTGGCTCTCTGTCACATCTACATTGCTGTTTTTAATTCAGAGGACTTTAAGTCCAAGTCCTCCCAAACCCCCGCCGCCAACATCGTTATTTGGAAGGATGACCCAAGTACTCTATGTTCCTAATTACAACCCCATTGTCTAGAGGTGACAAGATGGGTGCGTCAGGCAGGTTGGGTAATTTTTTGAAAGAGGGTTCAGGGTTAATCGGTCATAAATGGATCGAACTTGCCACCTCTACCATATTCCTTTGTGTATCACTTGTATATTGGAAAATAAGGGAGTAGCTTTAGATCTTAAACCTAAATGAGTTAAAACGTATGGACTATGGATTGACAAAAGACTATGATTTATTGAAAAAGTATTTTTATATCTTGTAGGGATTTCGATCAGCTTCCATCATAAGTATAGTGCACCATGTGGATGCCAAGTACCCAGCTGTGCTTTTTAAAAAGCAACTTGCTACTTATGTTGAAAAACTTTATGGATCTATTCGTAACAACTTGAAGAAGGATTTGTCCCAACTACTTTCCTCTTGTATCCAGGTACCATATGATCTTTATTCAGTCGTTATCAACATATTGTCTTCACTAGTAAAGAACCCTTTAATTGGAGTCTATCACATTTAATTTTTGTCACATTCTTTTGTAATAGCCTTGGACCTTAAAAGTTATTTCAATTAGCAGGCATCATGCTGATACCATAATATTTTAACAATTCAGGCACCAATAACATCTGACGGTAAATCTTTTCCAGCTGAATACTGGGATAGCATCATTGAACGCTTAAATGACCTGCTCGATACATTAAAAGAATGCCAGGTAAGTGAATTGTTCTTTGTTCAACGTTTTCGATGAAAAATCTCACTTGCATTTGGTTTAAGCATCTGAGGCATAATTCTTTCAGGTGCCATCAGTAATTATTCAAAAGATATTTTCTCAAGCTTTCTCTTCCATTAATGTGCAGCTTTTCAACAGGTAGCAATTCTGTTCTCATAGCCTGAAAGTTTGGCCAAGTCTAACTAGTTATCTTGTTTGTTGAATTGAAAATTTCTACTTGCAACCTCAGCATATGCCAGCTCAAAGAGTGTTGTACATTCCCAAACGGAGAGTATGTGAAAGCAGGATTAGCTAAACTAGAGCTTTGGTGTTCTAAGGCCACAATAGAGGTACTCGCTTAGACGCCTTCGATAAATTGTTCTGGGCGGGTTAGGTAGCTGGTCGAATTGAGTAATTCTTTGCATGGGTTCAAACGGGTCTTTTTGACCTGGAAACACCTTTTTTTTTTTGTCTTTCTTTTAAAACTTCTAATAAATCGTTAATGCATCAAAAGCTAAATAAGATTACAAAAACAATCTCAGTATGATAGTTCACTAAGTTTTTGAATAAAACAACTTTGGAGGTTGTATGCATCAAATTCTTTCATTTGACCCGTTTTCCTTTTAGTAAATCTTTTATTTGACCCATGTGAGATTAAAAGATCATTCAATTCATCCATCCAAACTAAATAGGATGAAATTGTCACCTTTAATATTGATTTAAGTCAGAATAGTAGGTGTAACCACTCACTGAATCAGTATGCAGACTCATCATCTGATGAACTTAACCATGTAAGACAGGCAGTCGGATTTCTGGTATGTGATACTTTAAATTAGTTGTTATTTACTTTCTTCCAATTAATCGTTACAATTTTTTTTCAAAGTTCTGAAATTGTCTATGCTTTGACGACTACTGTTTCAATTACTCATTCATCTTTCTTACCATGAAGCATATGCATCATAATTTTCACAACTGAACTCACATTTAGCTTTTGTGGAAAACATCTTGATGGGTTTTGGAGATAAGTAACTTTTATATTTGGGTTCTTGCCCATTCTTTACTTTTGTTCAGGTTATAGAAGAGAAGTCAAAATTATCTTATGATGAACTCACAATTAAACTATGTCCTGTAAGAATCCCTGTTTATTTGCTCACATCTTCATAATATTGGCACCCTTGCCTAACTTAATCGATACACATGGTTTCAGGATCTGAGTAGTCAACAACTTCACAAACTCACTAGTTTGAATTCACAACACAGTGATGACAACCATAGTGTTTCCCCAGAAGTAAGGATAAACAATAGCAGTTGGTTATTCATTTTATTCTTAATCAACTAGATTAAAGATGGCAAAATGGGCGGGTTCGGCGCTGTCATATGATGGGTCAAAATGGGTTTGGGTTGTTTTCATTTGATGTCAAAACAATTCGGGTCAGGTAGTTTAGTGCTTTAATTATGATAAGGAGAAAGTTATGCTATTATGATAATGGAATTGACAACCCCGGTGTGGTCACGCGTCTCCCTCTGGGCGAGTTTTACCCTGTTCGAGTTTGTGTGGTGGTGGAGTTGGAAATTGTGGATTGGTTGGCCAAAGGCTGGACCCCACGATTACCAAAAAATATTGTGAGTTTTTACGATAACATGAGTTAGGCGCCGGCAAGCTCGTTCTGATCTTGGGCGCAGTACAGTGGAATCCTGAAGCACCAGCAGGCTCTAAGCATTAGAAGTACACTTGAGTGGCTTTCACCTCGTTTGACCCGTTTCCCTTTTAACTAATTCTATTATTTGAACTGTTAGGGATAAACCATAACCTCAATTGACCCATAAGTAAATGGATTGATAAGGTGACCTCTGACATAGATGTTTCCCATCTGTTTTTTGTTATTTTTCTTGGGTAACCTTTCTCACACATTCATCTTTGTATAGGTTATTTCCAAGATTAAAGTTCTAATGTCACAAGACTCCACTGATTCTGATTCTGACTCATATCTGCTGGATGCCAATTCTAGGTATTTTTACAAACAATGGAACAGAATAAACTTTCTGAAAATGAATAAGCGTTGTTGCTGATTTTTATTCTTTTTTTTCCTATCTGCAGCATGGCCTTCCCAGTTGATGAAATCAGTAAATCCCTCAACGAGAAAGATTTTTCAAGCATACAACGCCAATGAATTCCTTGAAAAGCCCGAGTTTCAGTTTTTACTGGAATAAGGCTTTTGGTACCATTTTCATACCTTATATATTTTGGTCACCGCTTTGTGATCCCAAGGCCAGTGTCTTCAACTCAAGAAACATTTCTTGCACTAAGCAAGGCAAAAAGTTCCTGACCCGGCCCAAACCAAACCAAGGAACCTTTGTGCACTTTTCAAAGATAATCATGAGACAGTACACACTCTTCTCTACTTTTCCCGAGCCAAAAATATACCGCAAACAACTTCTTTTGGTTAATAACTGCCTCCTTGTGTTCAAAGCAACCATCTACGTCCATAACCTGACAAACCCACTAAATTTCTTCGTACAAAACATATCATGTTATCCTTGATCAAGGTCTGTTTGGTCTTTAACAAGATCCCAGGCAATGATCTACATCTTTTTCTGTTGGATGAAACATGATATCATCCGTAGCACCGGCTGCTGGTTTTATGAACCAAACTACATCTGAACCCAATGAAAAATAGCCAGTGGAAAGTTTCGTTTGATTTATGAAACGATCCAGAGCCAGGCATGCAATTGGAATTCCATAAATACTACTGAGAGCTCTTCAAGAACACATATGCAATGGCGGGGATCAGGCGAATCTTTAAACCAGCAGTCATTGGAGAGAGTTAAGCTCTCTAATGCAAGAAAGATCAGTGAAAATATTTCATCTGGTGATCGAGCAAGAAGCTGTTTATTTGTCAGTGTGTGTATATATATATATATATATATATATAGGGATGGGTTAGATTGAGAAC
Source organism: Asclepias incarnata (assembly GCA_025447715.1). NCBI lineage: Eukaryota > Viridiplantae > Streptophyta > Magnoliopsida > Gentianales > Apocynaceae > Asclepias > Asclepias incarnata. Next base: position 11,015 of record JAOEHQ010047124.1, read on the forward strand.
AAATATTAAAAAGAACAAAAAGAAAAAT
>JAOEHQ010047125.1:0-11041 GCA_025447715.1 Asclepias incarnata
AAAAATAAAAGTATTATCATATGTTATGTTCGTATATAATATTATATGATTGTTATCAAAGTGTAACTGATTGATTATTATTCGCATTATATTACGATCAACTACTTTTCAGATTAGAAACAAAGATACCCGCGGCAACGCGCGGGCATCATCTCCTCGTTACATTACATTTACATCATTACCAAAATAACTCTAGTTGATAAATCCATTTATTACATGAGTTTTTCTAACGTGTGTCAAAGCACTAAACAAACTAAAACTTTTTAAATTTATAAATAAAAACATTAAATAATCATTCATAAAGTCTATATTTTACCATTTTAAGATGGGATATGATATATCATCATAAAAAACAGTCTAATAATCTTCCTAACAAATCGATTATATGACAAGTGACAAGTGTAGTCTATTAATTTTCTCTCATAATTTCATCCTTTAATTTTACCAAGTGTCATGATCAAGTTGTTAGGAGGATTATTAAACAGATTTTTTAGAAAGATATATTATTTTCCGAGATGGGATAGATAAACTTTTAATTTAAGAAGTTTTAACTTCATTTAATTCATTATAACATGTGTCTTGTGGGCACAAGTTAAAAAACCTCTTTCAAAAAGAAGTATCTAGGGTCTTATATATACATAAAGATTAAAGGAGGAAGGAGATAGAGATAGCAGCGATTAACAAACCTCAACATAATTGGAATGAAAGAATGATATTGATGATACGCAAAGGAAAAAAAGATCTAAGCCCTAAAATAAGGTTGAAATGAGTTACGACTCTTAAGGTTGCTGATCAACAGGCAAACACACCCTAATCTTGATTTGTGCAACTTGTAGAACCAAGTAATGCAAGTGATACGAACTTGCACGGGACAAAAGCCCGTATATGCCAGTGAAGTTGGTGTAAGGTGCAAAGCCTGTGCGCTCCGGGGGGAACAAGCTACAGAAAATGAATCAGTAATTCAGTATCAATTTTGCCTTATAGTGAGAAACAAGAGCGCTATAAAAGGCCTTGAAATCTTTCAACACCCTATGCTAGAGGTTCCTCAAAACCAGCTTCAGTTCAACTCGGTAACTTGGATCTCTATTACTATTATTTATACACTATAAAGAGTTATCAAACCCCCTCCTTGATCAGGTGGGGTAGGCGCCAAGGCAGGCTTGGCAGAGACGCAGAGTCCCGGCCCTTTGCCATTCTTAGTACAGATTTAAGACAAGAACCAGCAATAAGATTATACAAAGCCATTACTAAATAAAAGAATATGTACTGGTCTTGTTACAACCAGATATATAAAGACAAGTCAATCATCAAATTCTCATGCTTTAAACCCAATTGCACCCAGAAAACCAAAATCACACTTGCATTATAAATATGAAACAAAAAGCATCCTTTGTGATGTACGCATAGATGAAGCTAACTCTGAATATACAGAGCCCTTTAGAGCTATTCACAAATCTTCCAAAAATCTTCATTTACTTCAACCACGGGAAGCATGAGCACTGGAAGAAGGAAAAAAAGACCGAAATTTAATTTTTGTAATTAACACTTAATAGAGATGTTGAAATCTTAAGCTTAAATATTGTCGCTCAAAAGTTAAGCATGATAAGACTTGAGTTTAAATGTATTTATTTCATATCATTGAAATTAAAGAAAATCAAAAACCGATCTTACCTTAGTACTGGATGTTTGGTTACGCGGAATATTGTAATTTGGTCTTGCATCTGAACCGGATACCATGGGTGATCCGGTTACACGTTCCTCGCGTACCTTGTTGAAAATATGAGTATAGTTGTCTGCCGACGAAGGGTTGTTCTCATCCCACTCCCCGAACCTTGGAACAGCAGCTCCTCTATCAGGCTGAGGGCAAATTAGCAAGTGTTAGTATTACATAACAATTAAATGGAGAAACGATATTGGTAGCATTCAGTCACATCTTGCATGAACTAGTTAACTAATGTAAAAATTGTGTTGTACATCATTCGTGATGGATGCTTAGTGCCTATTATCGAGAATTCAGCTTCAAACTGAAATATATTGGTTGTTATAACAAATAAATCTAATTAGAGATATTTTTATAAAATGTAAACTTAAACTTTTAACTCTTGGCATAAACCTCAAAAGTCATTGTACATAACATAAAACTTGCGGAGTCATCCTTCTCGATAAAACTTAAAACGTATAAACTAGATATATGCATACTTCAGTTGCAAGTGAAATTCCTGTTTTTCCAACTAACGAGCTACATTTTGACTTTTAAAGTCAAACAAGCTGGATTTCAACTTCAAATTAATACGAATCTGATCATTTAGACAAGAACCTTATACTACTTGCATTCACCTTTATAGCAAATATTCATGTTGGAAAACTCTTTTCTGTGAAGTTAATTAGAAACGTTTAGCAATTAAAATTTTCGAAATCATAGGATTGACTTCAGAAATCAAAGTGTATAACAAAAAGCTTACAGTTTCATCGCCTCGACCTGGTTTCATTCTTGATCGTCCAGGAGTACCATGACTACTATCATAGGAATTCTTTCCTTCCCAAGCAGGTGACCCACTACCTTTCCCGGCGACCTTCGCCTGATAATGGGGATGAAGCGGTGACTTGTCAAAGCTTTGGTCGGATCCTACACTACCCTTCGCCTGTCGCCCTGCAGCCACCCCTTGACCGCCACGTTGATGAGCTGAGCCACCAGAAGTCCTCCGACCCGTGTTATCATTAGATGGTGGATACTCACTTTCTTCCCCGCTAACCCGACGGTCATGAGTGGGTCGAACTGCCCGCCTATGGACCGGTTCTTCTGGTTCCGTGTAGGATCTGGGCCGAGAAGCGGGATGTGGTGGGGTTTTAATATCAGCAAACATTTCAGGATTCTCTTGTGGATCATTTGGATTGATCATCTTCCCACCAGTTTTACCTTTCCTAGCTTTGTCAAAGTAAATCGTATAAGGAACATTATCTTCACTTTCCCAGTTACCGAATTTTGGTACAGTTGGACGCTGCAGGGAAAATTTTATATCAGTTAATATATTCCACCTATATATCACTGCAATAGTACCCGTAATGTATGTTAACAACAGGTAAAGTTATTCCTTTTTCTGTAAGTTCATGACTAAGGCATAACGTACCATTTTGCATTATAAACTGGTTATCAAGTCCGACTGTCTGGGTAAGATTAATTATGACACTAAATTTCCTGATGGTCATGGTCGAAGACTCATAGTAATCAGGTTATGGGGAAAAAGGAAAATAGTTGCTATAGGAAGATTGATTATTGTTTGGTTTAGGAGTATGAGCTTAAGAGAATTAACCCATCAAATGGGGAATCCTCTAAACCTACTTAGAGGGTTCGATTGGAAAACTCGTTCCACTCTGCTATCAAACCCATACTCATAGTTCTAGTCTGCAAACGAAATGCCAACTACTTATCTTGTTTTAATTATTCAAGTCACGCTACTTCATTCCAAAAAATACACATCCAAATACTCCCATGAGTTACTAACTTCAATGTAAACTAAGAAAAAGCAAAATTATCAAATCCTTAACTCTCTTGTCTTATGGATGGTTCCAACAAATCGAGTTGGAATCCAAAATCAGGTCCATAATCGCATATCATAGTCCTGAAACCATGCAAGGATTCGGAAAAGGTCAAAAGGGGTAAGATTTACCTTTATCAAAATTCTTGCAGAAACTCAAAAAAGAATAAAAAAAATTCAAAATCCCTTTTACTCAAACATTCAAAGCTAGTAATCACAACATCAAGTCAGAATTATGAGTTTAAACACACATCAAAAATTCAAAACACCCTCGTTGTTTTCTCAAATGCATAATGCAAATCAAAGTATGTCCTTGAAATTTCTTTGAAATGTCAAATATTCCTATCAAGAATCACTATTTTGTCAATCAATATCTTAATCTGTCTACTCATTGCTAATAAACCTAAATCTTGGTTCAAACATGTAAAAAACTATACACAACATATATTTGAGAAGACGATCCGTACTTCCAGGATTACAAATCACCCGTACTTCCACGGCCAAAAAATCAGATGATCCGTAATAGAAGGGCTAAAACCTTAGCTTATTCTTGTTATTTTTCCATATAAGTACGAACGATCCGTAATGCTAGAAGCATGGATATATCGTAGCTCAATTATACGACATATATATATATATCTCCTAAAACTACAATGTTTAACAAAAGTCAATCCATCAAAAACATCCTCACTCAATTTTATCATCAATACATGCATACATACATACATACATACATACATACATACATACATATATGTCTATAAGTAACATTTCAAAGTAAGTCTCCAACATATCACAAGCTCATCATAAATCATAATCAGCTTAAAGTCAACTGTTGACTTTTGCTGACCAAATTTTGTTATTTTCCAAAAACCAAAAAAATCTTTACAATTTATGTCCATAAGTAGTTGCCAAATTCAAAAAATATCATCATATATTATGTATATATATGTATATACACACACACACACACACACACACATATAACACAAGTAATATGTAATCAACAGAAAGTATGTAAGAAAAACAAAAGAAAACTTACTGCCATAATGAGACTGAGAAATTACAGAGCTCAATAATTCTTCAGAAAATGAAATAAAGATGATGAATTTAAGAGCTGGGAATATAAAAGAGAAATGATTGTGTGAGAAATGAGAGAATTTAGAGAGAGAAAAATATTATACATATATGTATAGGATTTATGAAAGAAAGAAAATGTCTTCAATGTAGAAGAAGAAGAAGGTGGTTTATCAACCGTTGACCGGCGCCACCGGTCATCTTTTGACCATTATTACAGTTTCCTCTTATTCAAAAAAAAAAAAAAAGTGTTGAGAAACGCCATGGGTGTTGATGGGTCAGATTATTTGAATTTTTAAGTTATTAGGGTCGGGTTATTCGGGTTTTAAAGAATTATAAATTAACTCGTAATCCAAACCAAATAAGATTTGCGTTATTCAGGTTTGGATTGTTCGGGTTCGGGCTTTTGGGATCGGGTTTTGGTTGACTCTAAATAAAATGTGATATTGAATTTACATGCAGCTTAAATAAAATTTGTTAGTTACGCAACATTGCAACAATATAATTTCAATTTCAAAAACTTGAAAAATAGTGATATTTATATAGATTAACAAATTCTTTATATCCAAAAGTGTTGATACACTTTTGAATATACATTTTTTAAATTCTTGCATGAAAAAATGATTGTATTATCAGAAAAGTCATAGACAACATATATAAATTATTATAAACTATATAAAAATAATAAAAACTTATATATTTATTAAACAATTTGACAATATATAACTTTTCTTATATTCATATTTTTTGTTATTTGATATATTTGTATATTTTTAACATCCATTATTATTTAACCTTACATGATTCTGATTTTGTCTATAAATGAAAGTTTAATATTAGAATAATATATACTTTAAACAATTTTGATGTGTTATATATATATATATATATATATATAACAAATAAAACAAATAAACAAATATATATATATATATAACAAATAAACATCATATTTGGGTTATTCGGGTTGACCCAAATTATAAAATTTTCACCCGTGACCCAATCCGGTTAAGCTTTGGGTTATTTGCCCAAATAACGACCCGTAAACTGAATAACTAAACTCATTTGGGTCAGATCGGGTTATTTGGGGTTAGTTATTTTCAACACTCCTACTTCGGCCCTAAACACCGTGTTAATAGCCAATTACATAAAAAGTAATACTTTAAATATAACACAGCAAAGTATAAATTTTAATGCATCGAATTAATTTTTATTCAACACTATCATTAGTAAAATCTAAAAAAGTTTTATTTTATTTTATTTTATTTGTTTTTTCCAAAAACAAATTTTTATTCTTTTTTTTCCTTTTTTAACAGTATTTTATTTTTATGAAAAATAAAATATTATTCTTATTTTATTTATATAAAAAATATAATATATTATGACAATGATAGGATATTGATCATTTATTACACGCAGGACCGTAAACGAGACTAAAATCTATATTGTCGTACAAGAAGCAAACTATTTGATATAAATATTATTATAATATAAATTAATTTGAGTAAATGAATGAATTTTTGAGTTAGCGTTCGTATTTGTGTGTTTAGGTTTTAATCAAACAAACAAATGAACAGATACAAACACTAAGCAAATGAATATTTTTTTATTAAGAAAAATAAGTTATTTTTATTTAAATAAAGTTAATGTTAAGAACAGCAAGCATGTAAAGACACATATAAGTAAAAACTAACAATTCAATATGTGTATACGTACATTTAAGTTACTAATAACTTAAAAGGTTGTTTGGTGATGTTTTGGTATCATTGAGAATTTATGTTTAAACTTCTAAATAAGTATTTTGGACACAGATCAACTGGCAAATGTCTGAAGACTGTGAAGAGGCTTCTTTAGTTTTTACCTACGGGTCTTAGGTTTGACTCCTTGAAGTGACAGGTCTGTGGCGTTTTTTTCCTGAATTCCCTGGTTGAGTCCTTCGCAATTCGACTCCTTGAAGTGACAAGTCTGTGGGTTTTTTCCCTGAATTCCCTGGTTGAGTCCTTCGCAGGTCCAGACCCAAATTGAACGTTAAAAAAATATATAATAGAATAAAATAAACTGGAGATGATATTTAAAAAAAGTTTAAAAACTACCACAAAAATATGTTAATTAACCATGTACTTCTAAGTAAAAAATTTATAACTTCCAAATAAACTGAATAGATAAAAATTTCTTCTTATTTACCCATTTAATAACAACCATAAATTCTCTCTATAAATATAAACAATATATTTTATTTTATTTTTTTCTCTACTGTTGGTAAGCTTTTAAGATCAAGAAAAGCACGATTGCCTCTCCAACCGCTTGTATTGCAGTTGGCTACTTGGCTCTACTAGCTGTCGTGTACCATCATAAAAAAAAAAAAGAATAACAAAGTCCAACATCTCATCAAATTGTGCATTTGTAAGACTAATTTGTATTTTATTTTATTTTATAGCAAATGGATATAAAAAAATATTGTCATGTTTTTAATTGTATTTTAACAGACATTTTCCTTATGCTGACAATGTCTTGACTACAAATGCAAATGGACAATATGATGTTTATTTATGTCACATGTCTATTAAGACAACTTCTTGTAAATATTGCAAATTGAAAGGGTCGTATGGTTTCTGTTAACGTGTTCAAAATGTATGTAAGTGTAGCTTTATCTTTATTTTATTTTATTTTTAACTAAATTTAAAATATTTGATTATTTTCTTAATTTAGAATTACTAAGTTTATCAAAATTATTAAACTATCCTTATAACTTACCATAATCCATCTGGATGTTTTCTCTTAAAGGTTTTCATCCTTAGGGTAAGAGTTCAAACTCTTGTCAAAGACATTGAGAAGTGGCTTTAATAACGTTATACCCATCCAAAACATAAGAGAACAAACTCTTTAAAACGTTACCAGGATTCGAACTCGAGGTGGGCACACCAATTCCTGGGTGTGTTGCCAGTTCTTCTGCCGTTAAAAATAAAAGTTATATCTATCAAACAGAAAAATCTCTTAAGTCGATTATTACTATTATTTATAGATAAAATTTTAATCTTAGTTATTAAATAACTAATCATTATATTTTTGGTTTCAAATATTTATAAGTAACAATTTTTTTCGTTAAAGAGTTAATTGCAAGATTGGTCCATGTGGTTTGTACGTTTTAGCAATGGGGTCTTTTCAACTTCACTAGCAATAGGGGTCCCTAAATCAAGAATCGTTTGCATCGTTGGTCTAAAATTAACGGATCCGTTAGTGATAGTCGCCAAAATTTTGCATCCTTGGTCCCTGCACGTGAAGGGCACGTGGGCACTTGATGACAATTACTAACGGATCCGTTAATTTTGGACCAACGATGTAAAAAATTCTTGATTTAGGGACCAAGAGACCCCAAATTCCTAAAACGTACAAACCATAGGTAACAATCTTGCAATTAACTCTTCATTAGTATTTTGCGTCTAGGTTAGGTTGGTGTGTCATAGTTTTGTGGCATTTGTTTGATGTTTTTGGTGATGCACATGGTGCAAGGTATGTAATAGTCACACTAATATTCTGTTAGTGTGTCTGAACTTTATTGTTGTGGTATATATATAAAAAACTAACCAGGGTGATAAACTAATAATCTCTTTACCCAAAATTAACTCTTCGTTAAATTAAGTAAACTTTTGGTAGGTTATGCAACATATTTTTTTAATATTGTGGATTTTATAAGTAACAATCGTCATTACAAACATTTGAGCCATCACTTTAGGTGTTGCATTTTCTCCGTCACATCACGCAAATACCATTCTCGTTTATTTGAAAAGATTGATGATATTTAGTCTGACAACTTGTATCTAAAAATCATTTTGTTCATGTGATTATGACACATGACAAAATGAAAGGATTTGATGACGTGAGTAAAATAAGTATGGACATATGTCATCATTTATATGTATAGAAGGATGAAGTTGACACAAAATTTAAAATATTAGTCGTCTGAAAAACATATAAATATCTCAACACATACACGTATTTCTGTTTATTTACATACTTTTAGTTTTTAATAAGTATATTGATATTTATTTGTTTGAAAAACATAGGAAGATTTTGTTCTATATAATATAACAACGGGGGTAATTGGTATATGAGGCTTAGCTACAGTAACTGTTATACAAGTCTTATATGCATGACGTACAGCTATGATATGCAGGTATTTAAGTAGTTGTGGGTCTCTATATGATTTATTTGGCCTTTTTGTTTGGTTCTTTTCACTTTCGATCGACTAGGTGCATACGTTCTAGACAGATATTAAATAATTTGTTGTTAATAAAAACCAAACATGAAAAATCACAACGAGATTCGGGTTAGTTTTTCTATTATAAATAAAGTTAAATGTTACAGTATAGTATATAATAAAATTAAGATACAAACATAAATACTAGTTTGAGATATTTAATATCACATTGTATTCGTCAAAATATCAGGACATATATCTATTTGGTTTGGCTCATATAGTCAGTCATATAGTCATATAGCAAACAATTATTTCTTGAAGATCGGAGCATCATTTTCATAGCTATAAGTTTTTCCTTCTTTTTTTTTTCGGTTTTCTTGGTGTGAATTTAGTTTCATTGACTTTGACATTGGACTACTACGAAAATGTACATGATCTAGTTGTCTTATTTTATTTATTTAAACCCAATTCAATATTCATATCTAACAATCTACCTAAATTATTATGTATATAAAATACATATATGATATGATGGTATACATTCTTTTGCTTCATTATTGCATGCTATTTGTTAAACAATAATAATGAATTTAATGGCTAGATTGGTTTGTTTACTTTAGACCTTAAGTTGTTAAGGTTTAAATCTTACGAGGAAGGAATGCCCGCGCGTTGCCGCGGGTATATTTTTTCTTCATCTAAATGTCAGTTAATTGCAATATAATGCTTATATTAAAGCAAACAATGATACTTTAATTAATGATATACTGTTATATACGAACATACCATGAGATAATATTTTTATTAATGCAAATAAAGACACTTCGATAACGATGACATAATGTCTTACCAACAGTTAAATTAATAATAAAAAAAAAGACACTTTAATAACTGTTATATAATATCTAACTATATGTGAGATAACAACATAACATATAATAATATGTTTTTAATGCAAATAACGATTTTGAAAACAATGATAGAATGTGTAACCATAAGTCAACTACCAACATAATATATAACAATCATACGGATGATAACAATGTATAAATAATTAAAGTGAAATAGCAACACAAAATATAATTATAGTTTTATTATTGAAAACGACGACATTTCAATAACATCGACGACACTTCAATAACATTGATAAAACCAAATTGGCAGCTACCAACAATCATATACTAATGAAAACTTTTCATACATATCATCGTATAATAACATAAGATATAATAATTATCTGTACAATTAATTGTAGGAAGCAAAAAACAAATGAAATTGTAAAATCCAAAATAGTTAGTTTTAGAACGAAAAGAAAGTTGTAGTCACTTTATCTAAAAGCATGACCCAAAAAGAGAAGGAAAATCAAAAATCTGTGAAAAACCTCAAAAATCTGTGAAAAACCCAAAAAGATTGAATAAGTATTGCATGAATAGTGTTAACTGACTTTTGAGATCCGAAAATCTGTGAAAAAAACTCCAACTGGGAAACTAAAATCAAAAGTTAGATATAACTAATTTTAAAAAAAAATCAAATAAAAAGTAAACTTAGTTAAAACATGACTAAAAAATAAAATAATGATTTATCAAAACAATGTTTATATTTTATGAAATTATCTTTTTTTATTTGTAATGTATATATTATCTATAAAAGACTTTTATATATTCCTATTAGTGTATTGGATTGAAGGAAACAGAAGCACGTGCATTATTCAAATAGTTTCATGACTGTTTAGTTTATGACTACAAAATAAAAACAAAAACCCACGTGGAGGCTCGAACATATGACCCGTGGTTTAATGGCCGCATACGTTTCCAGTCCAACTAACATCCATTCTAATTCTAATTTGAAGAATGTTGTATATATATTAAAAATACATGGTTACTATTCATTGAACAGTAACCATGTTCAAAATTATATATAGGTAATAACAGTCTACTTTTTATTACTAAATTATTTATCTATTCTATCGTTGATTAATTATTATAATTATTATGTTTCTTGTTAATTGTGTATAAAACTAGACTGGTCCCCGCACGATGCGGCGACAATGATCGTAACGGCGGTGGTTTGGTGGTGGCGGTAACGGGTGGCGCTGGAAATGGGTGGTGATGGCGGTGCCGGCGGCGGTGGTGTGATTATTGATGTAAATGTAATTTATATAAAAGGGGATAATGTATTTATTTTAGGAGTTGAAGGATAGATGTTGTAAATTATTTCATTAAGGGTATTTTAG
>JAOEHQ010047126.1:0-11041 GCA_025447715.1 Asclepias incarnata
TTGTGTCGTTATTTTTGCATAAACTTTACTTTAAAAGCTTTATATCTTGATTTACTTACGTATATCTTGATTATCTTTACAAAGATCTTGATTTCAATACTTTATTTGCAAATACATTGTCTTTCAAAACATTTTTAAGTCTTTTACATTGATTTTACACTCGTAGTATTTCAATATCTTGAAAGCAATTAACACCTAACCCTACGAACGAAAGTATTGGTCACTCAATTTTCTCGAGTCTTCTTAATTGATTATCTTGAGTAATTTTTGCCCCAAACAAAACCCACTCAACAAAAAAAATAATAAATTTTTTTCCCGGATGATGATACGGTACGGGCGTAACCCTTAAGGGTATTAATAAGGGGTAGCTGGTGGGGTGATAGGTCATAAAGGGTGTTCGGTGATGGGGTGACCTACCTAACGGGCTCCGCCCGAAAATTAAAGAGTCGTCAAAAGTATATCGGATGACCTCTCTATTGAAAGAGGACGAAATTTTAAGAACACTCATATAATTTGTATAATTTATCGATGTACGGTTTTTGAGACAAAAGATTTTGAATGAATTAGTTGAAACTAGTGATTTATGGAGGAGAGAGAAAATGGAAGAAATGTGTGGTTGAGAATTGTCCCTTAGTTTTCACCTTAATTATGGTTTGCAAATGAACATTTACCTTAATATATAACTTATTTAGCGAAACTATATTTCTACGTTTTGTAATTCAAAATCTTGGATACGGTACGCTCACGGTTATTGAGGTGGAGGTTCAAGAGGACAGCTAGAGTATGTTGCATGCTTGATGCTTAGGGAATTCAGGAGAAGAACGACGCTGGCGAGTAGTATATTATGCATTTCTTTTTTTTTTTTAATGTTTTATGTTGCTTATTGCTTGTAATGAGCGCATATAGATAAGTTGATAGCCTGGCTATGTTATTTCTAGTTTTTTTTTCCTATTGTTTACATATGTGAGGCATGTCTCATATATGAACTAGTGTAATATTCTGTCACACTACTTGTATTGTAATGTTTTTGGGTGTTTCCCTTTACCCAAAAAAAAAATTCAAAATCTTTAGAATAAGTTTTTCAATCGAAAATGTAGTTTTATACTTACTTTGATACCAATTAAGAGTTTTGTTAAAAAAAATTAGATATAGATGTTATCATACATTTAAAAAAAGATTTTGCTATCCGTTGTCATTAATATGTTATTACATATAAAAAAAAAGTGATAGTTTTTTATTTAAAACAGTAGCCCCTGAATTTTCTAACATAAAAGACAACTTTTTATTCATAACATAAAAAGAAAATTAACAAAATATAAAGGCTTAGCGGAAGGCCCAACCCAGAAGCCCATTAGGGTAACTTCGTTGCAAAGTCACCGCCAGTCCGCCAACGCTAAAACGCGTTATCTTCTCTCTTATATATAATAAGTTGTTACGAAACTTTTTTTTTTATTTTATACGAGTATTCTTTACAAATAAAAGATATATCGATTGATTGATTGAGGGCGGCAGGATAAGGCTTTTGAAAATTCTCGATCTCGATTTCCACCCCCGATTTCATTTTCCGGTAAGAAATATCATCATATTGATTTTCGGCCTCAAAAATCTTTAATTTGGGGCTGAAAAGAGAAGAAAAAGATCGTCATATTTGTTTTTGTAGCTTGTTTTTTCTGTAAACAAATCATATATCGTTGTTTCTTGCTTTAATTTGGGGGTATTGATAGGGCTTTTGATTTAGGGTTTTAGCTAAAATATCCGTTGACCTTTTTAGGGTTTCGGTCAAAATTGGTGGCTCTCTAGATCTGAATTAGGGTTTTTTTTTTCTTTTCTTTTTGTATTTGTATTGTTAATTGGATTGTTGTCTGTTTAAAATCGGTTGTTGGTGTTTGTGTTACTAATTATGGCGGCAGGACGAGAGAATGTTTCTCGAAAAAGATACTCGAACCGTTTTGACGAGGAAACTTATTCTTATAAAAAACGATATGATCAACGAGTTTCGAGCACCGAGTTTGTTAAAAGTTCAGGTGGAAGGAGCAGTGATCGTGGCCTGTCTGTGCACCGACTTGATCATGAGTTGCAGGATAGAAACAGGGAAGATAATGTAGCTAGAAATTGTTCCAACCCAGGTATTACGAAGAAAAGAAAGTTCTCACCTATTGTTTGGGAGGATAGAGTCGAGAAGAAGGTTATTGTTTCGTCTACCAGCTCTATTTTTTCTGGATTGTCCCAACCTAGTTTGTCGTCTAATATTAGAGATGTGAGTATTGAAAAATGTTCTGTCGATTCTCTTGTATCTAATGTTTCAGATGGATTGGAGGTACCAAACTCATTTGATTCAACTCCTGAAGTGCATGATCAACAGGTCGAGATTGAAGATGGGGAATGTGTTGATGAACCAAAATTGTCAAAGTCAAAGTGGGCGTTTGAAGACTCGCCAAGAATGGCGAAGGATGTCAACTGTTCAAGCCCTGAAAGTGGAGAGTACAAGCGAGAAGGCTCTGAAGGGAATGATGAGTTGTCTTCTCTTTCTACCGAGCATGGACAGCCAGAGAATGTTGATGATAAGGTTTACAGTGATGGCATGGATTTCTATAGCTCTGAAAGTGAAGATGATCTTGAAATTCCTTTACATACCGGGCTTGGCATGCCGGCATCGTGCAGAAACGTGTTTGAGTATGAGAGGCTTGGTAAGATTAGTGAAGGAACCTATGGTGTTGTATACAAAGCCAGGGATAAGAAAACTGGGGAAATTGTGGCTTTGAAGAAGGTCAAGAGTGGAAAGGAGAGTGAAGGTTTCCCCATAACTGCATTGCGGGAGATCAGTGTTCTTAGCTTGTTGCAACACCCATCTGTTGTGGGAGTTAAAGAAGTGGTGATGGATGACTTCAATGGTGTTTACATGGTGATGGAGTACATCGATAATGAGCTCAAAGGATACATGGAGCGAATGAAGCATCCATTCAGCCAGAGTGAGGTTAAAAGACTTACGTTGCAACTCTTGGAGGGGATTTCTTATCTTCATGATAATTATGTGATGCATAGGGATTTGAAGACATCAAACTTGTTGTTAAATAACAAAGGTGAGTTGAAGATTTGCGACTTCGGGATGGCACGGCGATACTCTGGTCCTGAAAAGCCTTACACTTCCTTGGTGGTTACTCTTTGGTACCGGGCACCTGAAGTTCTTCTTGGAATGAAGCATTATACAACTGCCATTGATATGTGGTCAGCGGGTTGTATTATGGCGGAACTGTTGACCAAGAAACCACTTTTTGACGGTAACAAGGAACTTGAACAGATTGGCAAGATTTTCAGCATTCTTGGCACGCCAAATGACTCGATATGGCCTGGCTATTCTAAACTGCCCGGAGTCAAGGCTAATTTCGTGAAACAGCCGTTTAATACTTTGAAGAAGAAGTTCCCTGTAGCTAGTTTTACTGGAGCACCTACACTTACTGAGTTGGGATTTGATTTGCTGAGCAGGCTTCTGACATATGATCCGGAGAAGAGGATAACGGCAGAAGACGCTCTTAATCATGGATGGTTTCGTGAGGCTCCTCTTCCTGCCGAACATGTTAGGATTTGTAAATGATTTTTACCCGTTTGATCTAACTAGACTGCAAATCACATTTCATGATCCTTGTAACATAACATATATTCGATGAATATCAGTATGTTATCATTAATGCACTTGATGATTTTACTCTTTTTGCCCTCTGCTTGATTTCGTTGGAACAGATGCAATTTGTTTCTGGAATTATGGTTAATTACACTGGGGGAGGATCACATGTACTAACCAAATTGCTGAATGAATTTCAATAATAGGACAACAGTAAATTCATTACATTACAACACAAAATATGCCACTATTCTACATCTTGCTCTTAAAAGATACTGAATTTTCTTTAGTTGTATATTGTTGCAGATCATTTCATCTAGCGACACATCAACATTGTGTTACTTTTACCTATGTTATGAAGATGGCGCCAGTCACATCCATCGAAATTTAGCTAAGTCATATGTGTTCAATTGTACATATGCAAATCCTACCATAAGCCATCTTGAGAAGATGGAGCGGTGACTTTTCTTTCCTTTTTTTTTTTCCCTACGACAATGTCAGTTTTTACATCAAACCTAGAACAGAAATGGGCAGACTTTTTGGAACAAAAATATTAGCAAAAGTAATGCTTTACTATATACACGGATGTTGGCCAGTTTTGGCAAAAAACAGTCCATGAAATTTTGAATCCGCAGATAGACAAAGAACAATTTTTACAAGCTGAAGAATTAAAGGCCGTTTTCTATACATTATAAGGAAACGGAAGACATTTTACCCAATTTTAATTTATCTATTCAGCAATAATAAAAGGTTAGCATTGTGCTTGTTTTTGTGTTTTTTTTTTATTTTGTTTCGGACAACTGCCTTACCGAAGTTGTTTCTTCCTATGACGCATAGCCAAGTTACAGATGTCTATCAAAGTATAAAAAAGTGAAGCTCAAATTGAAGCATTCTGCATTCATCAGGCATTCAGGTGTATTGACACTTCAGGACTTCAGTTATGAAATACCATCAAGGATATCTTGCAGTTAGTTTTCCACTTCACTTCCGTTACCTGTTTTTCAGGCCTCTTTTTGCAGCTCCTCTGGAAAAGCATGTCATTCACGATCTTTATTCAACTGCTACTGACATCCAACATTCAATTTAATACTCCATGCTCAATCACCAGATCCAATCCTCTCTCCACTCATGGTATTAGGTTCTCCACATTGCTACTCCTTCATTCTATCACAATATATTTTCATCTACCTTCTACCAGAGTGGTCATAATCTAATCGTGGCATGTAATTCCAACCACCTAAGGGTGTTGTGATTACTACTCTTTCGGCCCTCAGTATCACGGTGTGTTGTTTCATTGTGTGCACGTTCTACATCTTTTAGAAGGTCCTACACTCCTACTTTCATCTCACCAACCATCCACCAAGAGCCGAACCTTACCTGGTTCGGGTCGAAGTAGATTCTTTACCTCAACGTCTCAACCGTTGATATTCTACTGCTTTTGTTGTATTTGTGCTAGCACTTGCAAGCGAATTGTTAAATGGAAAGATGTAATTTAAATAATTTTAGAATAATATCATTAGATTACATCAAATATTGTCTTGCCTATATTCATGATACTGTTAACTGATCCTAGATCGACTGTTACGCTACCATTCCCTTAAGTCCTCCATACGAAGCCTTTGAGCAAGGGTCTGAATCTTGCGAGCTTCATACACGGGGGATTTATGGTAAATAGGTGTTTCACCGTCGCGGTAGCAATGCGGGTACAGCTAAGGTACCGGAGATCAAAGGGTTCCCTCCATTTACTTTTTTTAATGCTTTTATGGATGCTTATACTTGATTTCTTTAGTATATGGCTGTGGATGATCCCTACCAAGCAGCACACTAACATAAACATGTTTACTTCCCTATTAGGGTTGTTGCGCCTATCATTTTAGTGTAGATAAAATGAGTTCCCATAAATGGAAGTTATTCTACCTGAGCGTGATAGTGATGGTCTTGCCAAGCACGAAGAAGATTAGCCAGAGTTCAATGAACAAGGTAGTGTTGATGAGCGTTCGGTCAATGATTCATCCAAAGATAGTAAAGCCACCCGTGTGTGATTGCACATATGCGACTGCAAATTAAAGCACAAGTCATTGTGAATTGGTGACATGTCATCATTCTTTCACATTAACTACATGCTTATGAACCATTCGTTAAAGCACAATGCATTTTTACATCAATCTGTTAACAAAAAATGGGTGATCCTTTAACACAAAAAATGCTACTGCATCGATTGTTATGAACAGCAAATGGCACAAAATCCCTGGATTCCAATTTACTCTCTGAATTGTTAATGCCTAAGGTACTCACTGAGTCGGCAGCCTCCAAGCTCTTAGTATCGATCGATATTCCCGACTGAGAAGCATCATCGACATTGTGGGGGCTATTGTCCTTAAGGACGCCTTGGAATTTTTGTTTTCCGTTTCCATGTTTCTCTTTTCAATCTTCCAATTTCTCTACCGTTCTAACATCTTTTAATAAGATCATGGGAAGTAAATTTAATTTCTGTTTGACAGTAATTTTCAATTATTTTTATCGGTCTAACATTAATCAAACCAAGTCTTCCTAATCCTAACTCATGCGAATGAAACAAGTAAATTTAATTTTCCTTGCAAACTTTGATATTGCAGATCATTAGTTGTTAGCTACCACTACAATAACTAAACAATTTGCTACAAATATCATCAAGAAAATACTTAGTAAGATCGTGGATCAGCAAGTTGTTTTTATAGAAACAATATTACTTTCATCAAAAAAGGGCCCAACTGCAAAACTCTAGCTGATGTGAAAGATCCTCTCCCTTCGCCTTAAAATAATTGTCGACATTAATATTTTAGTACGTCCTAAAAAGAGTGAGAGTATCATTCGATTAATAGTAAGCTTTGCTAAAACCCTGTGTTTTTAGGGGTCAACTATTTCGTGCGCTTTTCATTGTTAAAGTTAATAAGAAATGGATAACTGGTTCGTTATAGGCCTCCTACCGACTAAATTACTTGGCCAACATCAGAAAAGATAGATAACGTAACACTATAGTTCAAGGCACATGGGATTGGATTTAAACCCTAACCTCAGCTTAAAATCTGCATGTCCCCCACGGACTTATAAAGTTAATAAGAGCATAACACTAGACTCTAGTGACTAGAGTCATTGTAGCATAAAATTACAAATGTGTAACTCGTTGGTATGGCACAATCATCATCTTTTAAGAAGAGAAAGGAAAAAAAGAAGAAGTTATGTTTACGTTATATAATGTCGACATATTGAGATGCATAAGTGACTCTCGTTTCCTTTGGTCCTCAACTAAAATGCCAAATAAGTTGGGTACAAATAAGATTTGGCACATAGTACGACAATAGAAGTTAAATGAATGTTAAAATATACAATTACATGATGTTCTACACCTCCCTGTTATACTAATACTGAACATGCTCTCCTTGTTTTTCATGAAACAGGAACTGCAAAAGCATGGTACCATAATCATAGCTTAGATGATGCAGGAGAAAGAGCATGCTTAACCAACTCCCTTTTCAATATCTTTCCTGCTGGTGTTTTTGGAATTGCGTTTATAAATGTAACTCTTCTGATCTTTTTGTATGGTGAAACCTGTAAAAACCAATGCTGTATATGTTCTTATTCTCTTAACATGAATGTTTTGAGTTATTAGTTGCAAAATAAGTAATAACCATGGTTTTTTGTCCCATCAAAATTTTGCAAAATCTATAAGTGTAAGTAATCAAAGAAGTAAGCATGCCTGATTTGCAATTATCTCCATAATTTGGGATTTATTGATTTTACTTCCGGGTCTTCTCACTATATATGCCATGGGAATCTGCCCGGCTTCTTCATCAGGATACCTGCTTTTAGATATCAATGTCACAAACAGATGTTACAAACCAAATACCCATCTGTCAACCGTCAAATATTAGAGGTGGCAATTTTGATCCAATTACTTGTTAATGGGTTGATTTGGGTTGCGTGTTCCTCAAATGGGTCAAGTGAGTCAATTAACACTTTTAGATTCAAAGAAAAGGGATCGAGTGGGTTTAAAGTCAAAGTCCATCTGGAAAGCAAACAACTGTCCAAATAGTTTTATTCAAATATTTAGATTACTATTGTAATGTTATTCTTTTTATACATGTTAATTTATTTATTTTTAAACTAAAAGCGAACAAATAAGTGTTTTGCAGGCCTACTGGCCAGTTTTGACCCATACTAGAAAATAACCCATTACTCAACCACCCACCTTGCCCACCACTATTAAAGAGTGACATACATTACAGCTAGACATGTCTGATCATCTTATTAGACGGTTCAGGCATACTTACGGAATCACAGCAGCATCTGCAACATCTGGAATTGATTGAAGGTACCGCTCCAATTCAGCTGGTGGGACCTGCAAAAATTTCATTTTTATCATCAGATCTAAGAACTCACTTGAATGTGAAGAAAGAAGTGTGTATGAGTTTGAAAGAACATTACCTGATAAGCTTTATATTTGATTAATTCTTTAAGTCGGTCAACAATGTAAAGGAATCCATCAGAATCAAAGTAACATAGGTCACCAGTCTTTAACCACCTTTCACAGTCCAAGGTTGCAGCGGTTGCTTCTTTATCTTTAACATATCCTGTTCCATTCCTCGTCAGTAACCAACCAGGGGAAAGAAAATGAATAACTCAACCTTACAAAATTGATAAACATTTTCATTTTTTAAAGCATCAAACAATTACATAACACTACTGCTGAAATTCTGGTCGGGGTCTATGTGAAACAAACCTAAGGAAGGAGCCTTGACATCAACTAACATTTTTCGTTCTAGTTTTTTTTTACTTCTTTTTCGAACTTAATAATACGTAGGAAGCTTTCATATCGACAAGTTGGCCCTTTTTTATATAAATAATCAAGACTACTACAAATGTAAAACTCAAAATCAATGTAATTTAAGTAGTGGTGTATTAAATTACATCATTTTTTCACTTTTCATCTATAGGGCATGTTTGCTAAAAGTAGCTGTAGCTGGTAACGAAAGTGGATTTTAAAAGCTCAAACCAAAAATTATGAAAGCGGTATTTGTGTAATTTTAAAAATTAAAAGCTCGATCCGAACTAAAAGCTCCCAAAACGCTACTTCAAGTAGCGTTTCATTTTGGAGCTTGTTCTTTCAAATAAAAGCTCAAGCTACTTGCATCCAAACAAAGCTTTTAACATAATAAGAGCTTATTGTTCAAAGTTAAAAGCTAAAGCTCCCAAAAAGCTCCTAAAAAGCTATTTCCAAACATGCCCATAGTGTCTTCTCTTTATTACAATGTAACAAGGATGCTTTTTGGGTGTAAAATTATCCCTAGGGCCCCCATCTTGGAGAAGTACAAAAGATTGAAACTTCACATACACAAATCATGTTCTGCAACCAGTAACTACGTACGAGTTAACCCTATGAAATAAATTTCATTATAAAACATCACAAGATGCCTGTATATTTTGTATAAGAGAAAGAGAAATTAATATCAGCATTTTTTGGCAGAGCTATACACTGTTAACTGTGTGTGAAGCTTCTGTATTGTGTAGATAAATGACTGATTGAACTTTTTAAGGATTGGAATTGCTTTTCCGTAGTTATTAAACCATCCTCTTTACAATGACAACAAAATGTGAAAGACAGAACAATATATTTAGCAAAAATGGTGCAGTTCTATAATGATTTTGTCTACATTTTATATCTCCACAATTTGTGTTTAACATCCTATTCTTACGAAATCTTCACAAGAGCGTTGGTAAATTCGCATTGACAAGGCAGTGAAGATGGTTGAAAAAGTCAAAACACTCAATTAGAAGAACTACAATGTCAGCTATAAGAAATTACATACAAGCAAAAAGATGCACCACCTTTCATTATCATTGGACCTCTTAGCCACAGTTCTCCTCGTTGTAGGCGATAAAGCATCACCGGTTTCATGATTGACTATTTTGGCCTCTACATTAGACAATAACCGGCCTGCAGATCCATAACGTTTACACTCATCCGGGCTATTCATTACTGTAACCCCTCCCCCAGTCTCAGTCATACCATATCCCTTAAAAATTTATAAACATACAAATACAATTTTATTTATCAATATATATCATGATCAACTTATCAATTAGTGGACAATAAAAGTTTACCTGCGCAATATCAACATTTGGAAACCTAGCCGTGAAGCTCTCAACAGCTTCTTTTCCAAGCGGAGCACCACCACAGCCAATCAGCAAAAGCGAACTTAAATCATATTTGAAAAACAGCTCAGATTTCGCCATTGCCACCACGATCGACGGGGAAACGCGCATACTCGTCACCTTATATCTCTCAACAGCCTTCAACATGTTATCAAAATCAAACCTCTCCATTAGAACCATCGTCTCACCTAACGATACCACCTTGAGCAACACAAAAATACCTAAAACATGAAATAAAGGTAAAGGAAACAACAATACAGACGGAGTTTCCGCCGACACTTTTTTGGGTTTTTGAAATTTGCAATAGTGTACGGATGATGTCACGGAGATGAAATTTCGATGTGTCAGTTCCACTCCTTTCATACGTCCGGTCGTACCGGACGAATATAGGATTGCTGACGTGTCCAACTGATTGATTCTCAGAAAACTGTTATGATGATGAGGAGGAGGAGGAGGTTGTTGTAACATAGAAAGAAATTCAGGCGAGTCGATTATGATTGTGTCGCGTGACTGTAATGAAGAAGGTAGTTTTGAAACGACGTCGTTTGTGGCGAAAGTGATGACAGGGTTGCTGAGGTGGATGAGGTCGGATAATTCGGACTTAGTGGAAACCGGATTAACAGGTGAAACGATTACGCCGATTGATAAAAGAGCGAAATAGATAACGGGAATATGGATGGAGGTTGGAGATATAACTAAGGCGACTTTGATTCTTATTATAGAAACAGACTGATCATTATTATTATGGAATTTGGAAATGAGAGCGGATGAGAGGGATTGGACGCTAGAGATGAATTGGGAATAGGTGAGACGGTTGCCGGTGGCGGAGTCGATTAGGAAATCGGTAGTGGAAGGTGAGAATGTTGGGTTGGATTGAAGGAGTGAGAGTGTGTATTCTGTGATTGACAGTGGCTGTGATGCTGGTGGGAGTGGGGATGGTGGTCGGAGGCTGTGGAACACTTTTGTTTTTGGACAGAATCCATTTTGGGGGGTCGGATAATCCGCCATGGAGGCTACTTGTTTTCCGGGAATGGAAGCGGCGAGTGGGATTATTAGATGTAATTAATTAACTAATGTCATTAGGCGGCAACTAATAATTAATTAAGAATTGTACGATTCTAATCTCTTCTTCCGATATACACTTATATATATACAGTGTTGCAAATATCGGCCGTATCGGCCGAGATATCGGTATCGGTATCGGTATCGGCCATCAAAGGATACGATTCG
>JAOEHQ010047127.1:0-11041 GCA_025447715.1 Asclepias incarnata
TCATTTACTGTTTGATAATAAGTGTAAAATGACACATAAAATTAACAAAATGTGAAAGATTTTGCATGCATTTATTTTAAGAAAATACCACTTTCATAGTTAAATTTGATCATAATGATCTTTTATATCGAGTTGCAGTGATGTTATAAATGATAATATTCTTCAAATAAAATAAGTTTACTCTATTTTTTTATTTTATATTGTTGTGATTTGTTAAATTATTTTTATAACGTATCCGTCCATCAGACGGGACCTAAAACTAGTAGAAGTATAAATAAAATGTTTATTATTATTAGAAAAAATCAAGAGAAAAAAAAACAAAAACAAAAACCTAGCCATCTCAGCGCTGGTCAAAAGAAAAAGAATTGGCTCATTGTTAACGCAGTTGCTTACATACATGACAGTATGACACATATGTCACGCTTTATCGTGCGTGCCTCTATCACTCTTTTATTATCCAAACTTTTTATCATTTATATTCAATATTTAATATTTAATATTTATTTCATTAAATTTTTTTTATTTTTTTATTTCAGGGGCTCAGGGCACTAAAAAAATGGCCATACTTCATCATCCATCAGGTAATTTTTCATTTTATTAGCTGCTACTTATAATGTCTTAGTTATGGTCCTTATGGATACTACGAGGACTTCATAATATTATAAAAAAATAATACATATACACATGTATATCAAATTTTGTGGCCTTAAAATTCGGGCCCGAAACGTTTAAGACTACCCGAAATTATAATGACAATTTGGTTTACAAATAAATGACTGTGTCCGTGTTACATGGGTATACAGTGTCAAAAATGATCATATTGAAACAAGCTGATGTATAATTTTGGATTTTTTTTAAAACGAGACAAGTTTAATACATTTTCATGCACTTTGTCCGTGCTTCTTAACAGGAGTGCGGTTTCTTTTTGGGTCTGGTCGTGTTGGCAGCATGTTGGAACATCATCCTAGTTTGATATCATTTATGAGCAGTCGTTTTTTCGTGAAACATTCAACTTTCCGGAGAAAATGTTCCAATTATTCTATTTTGTGTTCGTCTGAGCATTTAAACGAAAGCCGTGTGAGTTCAGCAAAAGTCGTTTATAGTGTAGCTCCTGCTATGGGTCATAACCAGGTGATTATCGGGTGTTTATTATTACATATTAGTATCTCGAAATGTAAATAACTTTACACGATTTATCATAGTGTGTATCGAACTTCAATCTTGTGCATTGTATGTAATAAACTTTCAAATCCCAGTTATTGTATATACCCGGGTATACGTGGCAACCATATAAGCTGCCACGTCCAATGTCACGTTTTCAGTTTGTTAGATTTTTATTGATCGGGTACATACAATAATCGGGATTTGAAAGTTCATTACATACAACACACATGATTGAAGTTCGATACACACTATGACAAATCGTGTAAAGTTGTTTACATTATGAGATACTAATCTCTTATTATTATTATCATTTGTCGTTTTGTAACTTGATTGATTTAAGATTGTAAGTTGTACATGATATTGGTAACAGGAGGCACATCCAGAATGCAGTTCAAGAGTTCCCGCGATTGTGACTGCTCTTGAAAAATTGGAGCTCACTCCAAAGGTAAATAAAATACTTCTTGGCATTCGTTTTGTAAGCGTTTTGTATTCAATACGCTACATTTGTGCTTGACTTTTAGAGCCGTTTGTTTAGTTTGAACCTTGTAATAATGCATCATAAAATGAGATTTTTGTTTGTAAAAAGGGTAAATCGGAAGGAACCCCTTAATCCCTTGTACCGCATTGGTACCTACCCAACCACCTTGTAAGGTTTTAGTGTACTGATACCCATTTACCCTTTTTCAGTTTCGGGGATCCGAGATCATTCAACTTCAAAATTTTAGAACCGCTACAGTGGAAGATGTTGCAAGCGTACATTCCAGATCTTATGTTATTGGCCTTGAGAAGGTAATACAGGTTCTTGACATGAACAAATGGACAACAGAGGAATTGTAATTGATAAAACCAAAAAATAAAGGTGGCAATATGGGCGGGTTGGGTAACAAATGATAACATATTAACATCTTTGCTTAGCAATGGGCAGTTTCGGTTGGGTTGACTTGCCACCATTTTTTGGTTCTTTTTAGAATCTCACTGTAGATAATTAATGCATTACTTAGTACTGCTGAAGCTTTATCATCACAATAATAATCTAAATCTTTGAATAACTTTATTGAAGAGGTTGAAAATAGAACGTTTGTGACTTTCAACCTGTTTGACCCTTTCGACCCCTTTGGCTTGCTCCCTTTTTAGCTACATTTATTTCAACAGACCCGTTTGTGATGAACCACACCCAATTAGAGTTATCCCCTAGTAAAGGGGTCAAATGACACCTCTACTAAAGAGCATATATACTGTTTATATTATTTTGGTGACAAATTACCTGTAGAATAGTAATTCTTTCACCGGAATGCTATAATACTTCAGATGTCAAGTTCATTTAACCTTAAATGCTTTTTCATGATATAGATTTTCAAATACCATCTAAATTTGTGAAGTCACTATGCATATTTCTAAATGCCGAGTATATGTGTATATTCGCATTAATTACTTATTGGGATAGATGCCACCTCTAATTAATGTCTTATATGCCATGTCAATATTTGATATAGGCAATGGAGCAGGCGTCAGAACAGGGAATTATGCACATTGATGGCTCGGGACCCACATACGCTACTGCCACAGTAAGATAATTCCATATTAAGTGCCTCTTTGAACCGTTGTGCATGTATATTTACAAGAAGATTGATTTCCGAGTCAAACTATTAAATTGGCATTAATAGGAATAGTAGCCATTCATGAATTCAAGTTTATTTGATGCCACTTACTAGGTTTATATTTATCGTATTAAAGACGAACACATGATATTCCAAGTCCCTTTGGCCATCCATGGCAGCCATGTCGTGTTGTGAGTTCACTCGGGCCCTTGTCTTTGCCAGTGAGGCACTCTGGCTGTGAGGCTAATGTGATAGCCTGTTAAACACCAATCAGTTCGTTTACTTTTTTTTTGAAAGATAAACTTGCCCTTGAAGTTAGGCACTCGTTTGATGTAAGTTAAGGTTTTGGGTGAATATAAAGCAGAATAGTTATGTTGTCTTCTCTATGACGGCCTTCATTGTGAATAACCTTTGTTGTTACAAGAAGACAATTGCTTTGTTTTAACAAGGTACTTACTTTTTTGGAGAAGAGCCTGATGATAACTTAGAAGAGGATGATTATGATAAACTGTATGAATTTTGGTTAAGGGAATAGGAAGCTATAAGCTTTTTAGACTTTCTAGTTTGTTCAAGACTTCTTGATAATGTATCAGTATGATAATGTTTCTTTTTATTGTGCTCTTTTTCTATGTTACAATGTGTCATATTACAAATTCGGAAACTTTTACCAGCTTACTTCACTCACGTCCTTACCACTTTATGTCTCCTTCCTTGGCAAAATGCATGGTCTGGCGATTGAGTTATGGCTTTCACCTTTATATACCATTTGGACTTAATAGTTGTGTTTTTAATACCCAAGGCCCTTTCGTCTAGTGGTATTGGGGTGACCTTTCAACCAAGAGGTTTTGGGTTCAAGTTGTGATGGACTCTTTGTCTTTCGAACAAAACTTGTACTTTTAGACTTCAGTTTAGGCGGTGTTTGTTATTTTTGTTGTTGAAGTCTGAACTTTGAAAGAGATTTTTAAAGAGGTAGCGTTGGAATGTACACTGGCTGATGAGTAAACTAATAAAGGTCTTGTTTATGCGCATTTGTTCATATTACCCCTCAGATTTTTAAACTTCCTAGATTTGTGTATATCTTTATTTACCCATCTCGATTATATATTATTAAAATATCAATGCAGACATTTGAGGAATCTTTGGTTGCTGCTGGAGCAGGCCTATCCTTGGTAGATCATGTGGTAATGCCTGAACCGGCTGAACTCTATTGTTAGTGGTTGAAATTCGCCTTTTTGACCTCTACCCTTTTTAGCAAAACTTTTTCATTTACCCATTTGAGATTGAAAATTACTGAAGCTTACTGCTTCGGATTAAGTATAACCCAAATTGACTATTCATTAGTAAATGGATTAATGGGTCGAAATTGAAAGCTTTAGGTTGGTTATCCGCTGTTAGTGAAAAGAGTTTACTGTTTGATAAAATTGTAGGTGGCGGCATCAAAAATCAGTGAGAACCCTCCAGTTGGCTTTGCCTTGATACGACCTCCTGGACATCATGCTGTTCCAAAGGGGCCCATGGGATTTTGTGTTTTTGGTAATGTTGCTATTGCAGCTCGATATGCTCAACGTGTTCATGGACTACAACGTGTTTTCATCATTGATTTTGATGTTCATCATGGTAATGGAACTAATGATGCGTTCTATGATGATCCGGACATATTCTTTCTTTCAACTCACCAAGTAAGCAGCAAACATCTATATTTATATATTTTCAAAGGGCAATTTAACGAATTACTTTTATATTATGCTGTTTAGGAGGGAAGCTACCCTGGCACAGGCAAAATTGATGATATAGGGTCTGGGAATGGTGAAGGAGCTACACTTAATTTGCCCTTAGCAGGAGGTTCGGGTGATATAGCCATGCGAACTGTGTTTGATCAAGTCATTGTACCGTCTGCCCAAAGATTTAAGCCGGATATAATTCTTGTATCAGCCGGGTGATTTTCTTTCTACCAAAATATTATATTCTTCGCATTCATTTATTTTTGTAGAGGTGGCAAAATGGTCTGGTTCAGGTGATATGGTCTAGTCTTGTTGGGTTGATCCTCATTCCTTATTTCTCTCTGTTCTTTTCCAATTGATTCTGTTAATGGTTAATTGCATTAGTAATTCTTTATGCTTGCAAAAAACAATAGCATTACAGTGTATAAAACACTGAGGTTGTGTCCTTTCAGAACGTAGACTTGGGAGACTTTCGAGTTTCGACCCATTCATTTTACCTAATTTTTTTTATTTGACCCATTTGAGATGTCAAAAGTCGCCAAATCAAGCTAGTTTTGTGATATGTTTTTCATAATCATTTTATGCAACAAACTAGATTAATATGGTAATAATCATATAATTTTTGTAGCCATTAAAAAAATATATATATAGTTTTTGTAATCTTATTTGACACAAAGTATTAATAAAAATATCTCGGGTCAATTTAACATAATTTACACCAAAATCAACTCTTTTGACCAGAACCAGCCATTTTCTTATCTACTCTGACCCATGAAAATGCGAAGTCTGACTTCACACTTAGTTCCATGAAAGTGTTTAACCATTGATCAAATATCAAAAATACCCGTTAATTAATAACCACATGATAGTAATACTACTCAAGGTGTTACTAGTACTAATTTGCAACCTGACTTCTGTTCAGATATGATGGACACGTACTGGATCCGCTGGCAAATTTCCAGTTAACGACAGGAACTTATTACATGCTAGCATCAAGCATTAAGCAGCTTGCAAAAGAGTTGTGCGCGGGTAGATGCGTGTTTTTCTTGGAAGGAGGATACAACCTGGACTCTCTTTCCAGTTCTGTTGCAGATTCTTTCCGTGCGTTTATTGGAGAACCCAGCATGGCAGGAAAACCCGGTGATCTTGGGTTCTTATATGATGAACCATCTTTAAAGGTAAAACAAGCTATTGAGAGGATCACGCACTTGCATTCTTTATAGAAATGTCAATCTTTTCCTCTAATATGTATAGTTTTGTATAGGCCAATGCACATAGAGTCTTATTTTTATTTGCAATATTTTATAAAAATCTTGCATTCATAGCATAGCACCAACCTTTTTGTCGATTTTTAAGGGGTAAAATGTGATGATGTACCTGCTTGTTTATGGACCTATTGTAGCTGTGTAGATAACATAAGATAAAAATATTTAGTTTGCGAATTTGGTTAGTTATTAAGATTTGTAATGAACGAGTGCGATAACTTGAATTTGTTTGCCTAGACGTTACGATTTTACTTGATTAATACTCCATAACTTTAGCTCAAGGGCTCGGGGTGTTTGGCTTAGCTTATTTTCAGCTTATAACTTGTAGGCTTATCAAAGTTTCGAAAGCCGGATTTTTAAACAAGCCTTACCACACGTATGACATCATGCATAAACACTTAGACTGTACGTTTCTAAATTAGTTTTGAAGTACAAATTTGTAGCATGAAACACATAATGTATATATCTTGAAATGAGTTTGTTGGCCTTTTGAAATTTCATATATTCAACACAACCAAGTTTCGTTTCCTACCTCCGATATATGGTAAAAAGAGACATCTTGTAGTTGGAGATTTCTTCTTTTTAAAAGAAAAATACTTCTAAATACTAAGACCACCCAAAGATATTATAAGGAAATGGGAAATTTTTATATCATGGTGGAAATATTACAGTGAGAGAGTAATAGAAAGTACATGGAAAAATGAAAAACACAACACACAGTTTTTAATACATAAACTTTAAAAATTGTAACTACGATGTTTTCAAAGACCGATCTTCCCCTTTTTCTTCTGTCCCCTTTTATTTATAACACTTTCTTCTCTTTTGATAAACTTCAACTTTTGTTTTTTCCATGTGGAGTAATTGTTTGGGACTTGGAATTCTCTTTTGATAAACTTCTTATGTGGTGGCATAGGCTCTTCTTGTCCACGCAAAACTACTTTTGAAACTTGGAAAGATTCTTCATTGAATATGGTCCTCTCTTTGACTTCTCTTGCAGGTTTTGGAACTATTGGTAGGGTCCATACAACTCATCTTTATCTCTTTGTAATATTAAATCAAAATTTTAAAGTTATTAAATTATATGATTTATTAAATCATATTTAAGACTTTATAAAAATCTTATTCTTCCGATGTTTGACTCTCTTTTGTTGAAAATTATACGTTACTTGATCAAGAATAAGATGTCACCGGATACATATAATAGAAAGAATTTAAAGCTCAATGCATACGAAAAAAGGTTTGGAAGTACGATATATTACGATTTGGTTATCAAGTTTTTCTCAACGTTTGGAGAGTGTAAAACAATCATTAAGTGGATAAAGTTCATTTGACCTTCGAATTTTGAACTTAAATTGTAGCATTTTTTTTTTTCAAGAAAGAAAGTATATTCTGTAGGCTAACTAGTCAAGTGTTCCTACTCATACATTGTTGTATTGTTTTACTGTTACGGCATAATTAAGTACGTATGCCGAAGTCGATGTTCTGGGCATATGAGTTGCCGAGCCTTTAACGATAAGGTATGATTTGAGCAAGCATCCAGTACGAGGTTAAAAACTGTAGTATTAGGTTTTATTGTAGATTGATTAGAACCTGAATGCTGAAAATGATCAAAAAATCTGAATTAATATATTCGATGCAAGATACGTGCCAACCTCTTTCTTGACCAAATGAAGCATGAGCGTCCCCAATTAGTTGGTGGTATATTATCTTTCTCGATCATTATACTAAGAATCATGGATGCAGGAACGGGCATCTGTGCTCTAGCTAAAGAGAGTGAGAGGTTGTACAGCAGGTCAAAGTGAAGTGAGTGATAATATCGTATGCTCTCTGAAGCGATTTGGGTTCACGCGTGTAGGACAATTCTGTTATGAACATAATAAGCGGTCATCTGGGAAACCATACAGTTTCCTGAAACCTGTATAGATTTCCCATGCTTCATCAACTTGATGATTCTTTAAATAACTTTCGAGATTTTTAAGCAAAATGTCATGAGAAGATCCTTCCCAACACAGCTTCTCGATGCCACGCTATTGGGCAGATATCTGAGACGAAAATTCAAAGGCTTTTGACTTTTTAAAACCTGCTACGGCAATTTCTTTCCCACAAAAAGGTACCATATAAAACTGGGCCAGATAAACCAGACTTGAGCTACTACGGATGAAGCGGACATAAAAAATCGATGTTCTCACCAATGACCAAACCATTTACATATATTATTTCGACTGCCAGGTCAGCAAAGCTGGCTCAAGTAGGATTTCCCTGATTACCGGAAAAGAAAAAATGAAAATCCATATCCAGAGAAATTCAGTGAAAGTTATGAATGCTGAAGACATAATCAGCTATCTTTAAACATCTATTGTAAGTATCAAACAATTTGGGTACCATTGCAAGATCTGGCTCCAAAGAGTTCATGGAAGCTATAGCTGCTGGTGCGGAACTGCAGATGTTAGCATGATTGGACAGTTGGGTGTCGGTTTCTACTCTGCTCATTTGGTTGCTGATAAAGTTGTGGTTACAATGAAACACAACAATGCCGAGCAGTATTTCTGGTAGTCCCAAGCTAGTGGTCATTCACAGTTACTAGGGACTTCTGGTGAGAACCTTGGCAGGGGTACTAAATCCACTAAATATTTGATGACCCGGGCCTAAATATATGAAATTGAGTCAGTTTGCATCATTTGCTTTCCTGTTCGACTAGCAAATAGATCAAAATCCACTAAATATTTGATGACAAAGGCATGGGTCCATGTGATGTTTCACAGATCGCAACATATAAAATTCATGACAATAGTTTAAACACATGGTCATAACCATCAAAAAAAGATCTCAATTACATATAAAATCCACTCACTTGCAATTAGCTAAATATGCATTCCAACCTTGTAATCGGTATTCTCGAGCTGCATCAATAGCATTAGCTGCCTTTATGATCCCACGACCCACAATGATGATATCACTACCTCTTTCAGAAATAACCTAAAACGAAATGTGCATTTGTGAGATCATCAATCCATAACATACAAAGTGATTTAAAGCATTTCAGCTAGCAAAATGTATACAAAAATTTAAATTTCCAAAAGGATCCACCATTATATTATAAAAGGGTGCAAAATGTAAACGAAAATTCAAATTCCCATGAGGATCCACCATTATAATACAAAGAGGTACATTCAGTGTTTCGTACATAGTCAAATAGTTCCATGGTGTGTAGTCAAAGGTTGCAATTTTACATGACAAAGACAACTATTTTTCTACAAATGTTATTTGTCATTCAACTATGATAAAACAAAATGTGAATAACTTATAGAACGAGTATTCATAAGACTTCGATGTAGGAGCCTTTGCATTGATGTATGTGTTCATGTGTAACTGTATCTATTGCATGTATGGCTTCATAAATACACCATCACCGTCACCGAACCCTTTCTTAATTTGTTGATAATTATATGCAGTTTAACATGTAGTGGCAAATTCGAATCCGAAGTGATAGAACCATAATGCAACAAGACTTGAGACTTTGAATTAAAAGGCCTCCCTAGAGATGGTTATATCAGGTCAGTTGCAAAGCGGAAGAACAGGCTGAAAGTCTCCTATCTCCTAACGTGTAATGTAGAAAACCTCCTACATCACTTTTATTAAGAAGAGGGTATATTACTATCGTATTATAGTCTTGTTAATCCATGATCAACCAAAAAACAACTTCTTCAAACTTCTGGACAAAAGGTGTATGACTGAGCTAAAACCAAACCCAACTTTAACTTACCCCTATCAACCCATTTTTCAGTCACAGAACTTACAGAATTTGGGGTGTTATATTGCTGGCCTAAATCATCACCGCCTTTAACCAACTGAACTCCAGGGGTTGCATGAATAAAAGCAGGATTACACGGAGCCCCGGGCCATGAAGATGGGTTAACCGAGATAAATCCAATCACAAAATCTGAATGATCTTCTGCAATTTTCGCTGCTGCAGCTGTGTAATCTCCCTTGGCAAAGTTACCAGCAGAACTCATTTCTGCAAGTAGCAGCAACCCCCTTCCACGAAGTAAACCCTACAATCAGAAGCCACAATTTAGTCAATCCGTTCTAATGTCGACATAAACGAAGAGATATGCAGATGCAAACCTTCAATTTCAACCCATCAACAATTCCGGGACCTGAGATAATGTGACAGTTGACAATATCTGCCCACTCCAATATACGAAAGATACCTCTGCAAAAGTTGAAGAGACAGGTTGGTTTTTGGCTGGTGATTTAACATTTCATTTTATAAATGATAGTGTAAATATAAATGATGTGATTAGAAATATTAAGCAGATGGGAAGCTTTAAATCTATTACTATTATGTTACTTTTGTTACTTGGGGAATGGATATACTCACCCTTCATACTGCATTGTTACAGTGTTGCCAATGTCAGCAAATTTACGATCTTCGAAAATAAGGAAATTATGTTTGTCTGCAATCTTGAGAAGATGCAAAGAATGTTAGCAGAACCAAGCATAAAACACAAATAAAACAACATTTTACTATAAAGACTATATAAGATGAGGTTTCAAAATGTTTTATGCACCTTATTGCGACTTGAAGTTACAAGATTCAGCTTTAATGTTTTATAAAAAGATAACGCCATTCATAGTTGGATTCAAATAATCTACTATCGGATAACAAGTCGGATTTCACCCCGTAAAATAAATAACCTAATTATCGTTCCATTTAACCTAGTTATATTATTTGTTTTTGTTAACCTAAGTATCAGACCTGCTTTGCGAGCCGACTAATCCCAGGGCGACCACCCGCTTTGCGAGTAGCCCTGAGTCGTCACAGGTAAACCTCGGTGGCCACAAGGGGTATACTTTTTTGCTCCTGGGATTCGAACTTGGGCCCTCCAAGTATTTTCACCTTTAGAGAAAGTCTTTACCACTAGGCCACCACCTTATGGTTTTCTTTTAACCTAGTTTGAAAAAAGCTTTCACTCTCATTTCACAAAAAACATCTCCATTTTCACACTGTTGTTTCTAATAATCCCTAAAGTAACCAAAAATAGTCAACAATACTTATACATCCGAATATATTATTATTACAAATTTCAAATAGCAAAAACAAATCTAAAGACTCGTTTCAAAAACCAGGTTTACTGCATTTGATTATTCAGTATCACATAATTATCTTCAAAATGCCCTTACAATATCAAAGATCAGAAACTTTAAGAGTTTAAAAATATACCGCACGAAGCTTGGATCCAAAATCAGAGGTGAAATCAGGCAGTATGTCCACATGAGTTTTTAACATACA
>JAOEHQ010047128.1:0-11040 GCA_025447715.1 Asclepias incarnata
ATAAATAAATAAAACTGGGGGCTTTTTTCTATTGTTGGGCCTTGGGCCTAGGGTTTAGGGCGCCAAACTCAAAATCGCTGGGCTTTTGGGCCTAGGCGAGCCAGGCGATCGCTTTTGACAACAGAGAATATAATGAAGTGGTCTATAGCATATGCAGTTAGTATGAACTTGCAAAACACTAAGACAGGACAACTAAGCTAAATCCCATTTATTACCTCCCCACGGGCAAAATAAGTTAGTGCAGTTCCGTCGGCTAGCACATCTTCCTCAAATACCAGCTTGTGCAACCGCAGATCTCTACACATGGCAAATAATAAGATTTGATTAGCCATCTCAACCTCCAAAAAGAAAACCAAAATAGCTAGTACTTCGTAAGTGATAGAAAAGAGTACCTACTTTCTTGTTATCCTTCCTTGGCCCTTGCTTCGGCTAGAACTACTGGTGACTAGTCGGGTGTTAGGATTTGGAGCAGACACTGGAGATGCAGACCTGAATATAGCGAGTTTAGAAAATATAGAAATGAACTACAATCAAGAATCAGGGTATTTGGTTATATGTTGCGAAACATTTAATCAAAGAACAAAAAATCATTCAAAGAATCATTTCAAACACCCTAGAGTTGTGAGTTTATCCTCAACTCCCAGATTTCAAATTAGGTTCAGATGTCAAACAATACAGTAAAAGGATTGCACAATTTAGTATAGTAGTTTGCCATCAACATCAATGATTCAATGCTAAACCACCAAATCAATGATTGCCAGTGGCTTAAAAATAACACTTTTGGTTATACCTTCGTCTTCCTAAATTGCTTTCATTCTAAAGTAGTAAGTAATCAGAGATCATCCAGTTGTGAAAGCTAGACAGACCATCAATCAAATAAAGTTGACAGCCAAAACAGTGTTCACTTATAATGGCCTATACAAATACACAATATGTCTCTATGTGTGGAACTCATTCTGGCATTTTGAGTGCATATGCATAGGCCATTATAATTGGGGCATGAAAGTTCTTATTCTACAAATACTTATAACTGATCAGCATTCACTATAGGAGTATATACAGCCCCGGGAAACACTAAGCTTAGCAAAAGTATCGATTACTTAGAAAAATGTTCTCTAATATTATTCTAACTACTAAACACATACCTCTCCCTGTTATCATTAGATAACATAGCACTAGACTGGGACTGGAGCTGGGTGTGCAGCTGAGGTTGAGGCTGAGAGTCTTTCAATTCCACGCATGAATCACACAACAGCATTGTCTTCCCATTGCCATCTTCAGGTATAGACCCTACGAATCATCAAAAGATAGACAGCCAGTTACGATATAGTCCAATTTACTAACATGCAAGGCAATATGCTATATCATAACAGCATATTAAAACCCACCTTTACAATTCAAACAAAATGTAGGTTTCTCATTAGACGGACAACAACCTATTGCTTTTAAAATAGTTGCTTCCAATCCCTCCACCGGAGCCGTTTTACAGCTGTTAAGCACCTCCCTAAGAGTCTTGCCATTGTCCATATATATATACTCCGGTGGCCGCTTATTCGCACTTCCAGCATGCAACTCAAACTGATTAGCTGTCACAACCTTCATTTACCAATATCACTGATCAACACACACAAAATCACACAAACACACATAAAATTTTAAATCAAACAAAACTCACTTCATTTCCACTGCATGTTTCACAATAACACAAAATTCCAGTTCCTTTAATCACACCTGGCAAACCTTTTTCTACCTTTCCTTTCCCCTGTTCAAGAACAGAATATATTAATCTATACAATAAAATAGCAAAAACTTATAACAGAAAATATGAATGTATAGCTGTATATATGTGTGTATATGTAGTGTAAACACAACAACTACAAAATATAACATAGTATACGATTAAACCGAAAGAAACCCCTATTCAAGCTACCACGCCTAACCGGTATTCCCGTGGCCATTTCCTAGACTTTTTCACTGGCTGTCCCAAAACTTTTAGATAGCAAGGCTCGAACCAGGTCTCTTCTGAGACCTTCAGAACGCCTGGCTACTAAGCCACCTCAGAGTATGTGAAACAAAATAACTAAAACTTTTAAGTTTTAACACAAGATATGAATGTATATATATAGAGTGTATACAAAATAGCTAAAAGCCCCATACCCCGCTTCGGTAGGGATTGGGTACTGTTGTTGTTGTACAAAATAGCTAAAAGATATAACAGAATAAGTGAACATATATTTACAAAAAAGTGTATGTATTTATGTATGTATATACCTTGATGCCTCGAATGTATGTAACATGTAATCCTTCAAGCAAACCAGTTTCTAGAAGCTCCTTCAATTTACTAGGAAACTTCTTGACCACAACTTTTTTAGACATTTTCATCTCTAATTTCTCTTTTTTATCATCATTCTCATAAATTACAGCCTCTGATTCTCGCTCTGTTTTTGGCTCTGATTTAACTTCAACCGTTTTCAGATTAAGATCATCATTAACAACATCACTTTTAGATTCTTCTTCATCTGTATTATTAAAAACTGTTTTTTCAAACCCTAGATCGGCGGTTTTCGATTTTTTATTGATTGGAAAACGCTCCGGCGACATCTGAGCGCTCCGGCCACGTGTCCGGCCACATGTGTAGTTTTCCGAATGAGATTTCATTGCGAATGCGAATTCGCGTTTTAACCCTGGACGGATTGATGATAATAATAAGTATTCTGATTCACCACCACCATCACCTTCTTCTGTGTTGTTTGCCATTTGTAGATGTATATAAAACTATAAATTAATTAGCGATTTTTTCGGAATTTTTTTTATAAAGTATAACAGCTGGAAATTAAAACCCTAAGTTTTGATAAATAATAATGAGCGATTTAATAGGAAGAAGCAATGAACACGGAAATGTTCATTTTTGGAATTGTGAATTTTTTTATTTTTTATTTTTATTATGGATTTTAATTTAGTGAAAGGGGTTTTGTATGTATAAAAGTGTGGGTGTTTAGATGGAGTGGGGGATATTGAGGTGACAGGGGAGATATTCAGAAGGATGCATGCTTTTTCATTTTCCAAAAATAAACCCCCAACCACCAGAAGCTTCTTTTTACATGGACCATTTGCCCTTTGGGTTTTTTTTCCGGTCACTCAAGTTTTCGTTTGTTGTTATTTGTATCATCTGAGTTTTATTATTAGTCCTCTGTTTATTAAAATCCTTTTCTTTTTGGTTTCGCCCGAAATTTTCCATTCAATTGGGTTTGGTTTTATTTGGACTTGATCGGTTATTTAATTTATAACCGAATGAAATTATTGGATATTGGATTGGTTTTGGACTTTTGGATATAGAACTCAAAAAATAGGCTTACTCGAAACTCGATAAGTTGATTTTGATGAAACTTGATGATATCCAATAAAAAATTACACTTTATAAATTTGGTTCTTGATTATACAAAATACAAGACTACAAGTATTCAAGAATAACCCTACTATAGTATTATCAACACAAAAGCATAACTATATTTCTATAGTTAGTTTAACTATAATATTTTATAATTTTATAAATCATTTGTTCTAAATTTACCATCTATCAGGCCTCTCCTTACCACCTCGTTGTGGGAGAGTGTTGAACTCGTCGAAATTGGATGTCATAGGCACCACCTTGTCGTGAGAAGGTGTCTTCCAAGCCCGTCTAAATTTCGAAGTGGTAGGATGTGAAGGTGTGAGGTCGGGGAGCGTGTGTGTGTGGGGGTTTATATGTATAATTGGAGATGAGGGAGATAATGTTCATGATAGGGATGTGGTGTTCTTGGAGTTAGAAGCTGATGTAACAGTGAATAAAAGATAAGGATGTTGTTATCATAGGGAGATACCTCATATACTGTTATTAGTAGTTTATTTTAACCAACTCACTTAGGTGAGTTGACCAGTGGTATCTCTTAAACCTGCTATGCGGGGCCCCGGGGGTGAGTTTACCACATGTCTCGGGTTCGAGCCTGGGGGTTCTCATCTCAAAGGAATTTCCATAAGGAGGGGGCTGTGAGGTCCAGCAAATAGCTGGTTAAAACCGCCTCGCAGTCACGTCTAAATCGAAACACACTTTACCAAAAAAAAAGTAGTTTATATTTTATTTTTTGTCTTGGTTATTTTGATTAGTAAGTCAAAATATTTAATATGCTATGATCTTTAAATTATAACTAAGAAAATCTTATATTTGATAAAGTTGTTATACTTCAATCATGATCTATAACTTTTTAGGCTTACAAAAATTATAACGAAGAAAACATTGTGCTTCGATATGAATCATTATACCATTTTGGATTTATGGGCCCCAATCCAATTAAACCGAATGTTATTTGGATGGTTTGGATCGATTGTTTACATTTTTGGATTTGGGTATTGGTAGGTTAAAATTTTGTCTAAAGACCGATTAAACCAAACCGACTAACCCCGTTAAATCAAAACCCGGCCGTTTGAACACCCCTACTTTCTTTGGCTTAAAGAACGTACGATATAATGTCGGCTTCATCCGAAGTCGCTCAACAATCATATCGTGTTGTTCGCCGTCAATAAGCTTTGAAGCCGTTTGGCGTTCCATAACAATTCAACGTCACTCCTTCGGCATTTCAAAGTCGGTAGGTCCAATGTTGTCCAAGATGGAGATGAATGATAATGAGAGTAAAAGTGGTGTGTTCATCGTGGGATGAAAAAATAATGCGATGCTAATGTAGCGTTTGTGGTTGTCCTATGTCATGATAAGGATTTGGACTAAGGAGTACGACGTACTATCTGAAAGGAAAAATGACTTTATGTCTAACAAGTAACAATACCTGATTACCTGATAGGCCAAATATATGAATATGAAAAGGGATGAACTGTGTATGACTGTATGTCATATGCTAAACATGAATTCATGAAATATGATAAAATATTTTTGGGGCTCGTTAAAAAAGGTAGCAAATTATTCTATCGCGGCAACGTCCATGGCCACTAAAGAAAAGCCCAAAGCCCACTTTCCTATATTTTGGGCTCGGTGCTTTCCTCCTTGGAAATGATTAAGGAGGATCCCATCGTAAAACAAACTACTATCATATAACTCATGGCAACTCATACTTTATAACAAGTATAATTTTTGATTTATTTCCATACTCATCGAAAGCTATCTATCTATCCAGCTTATCTATTACAGCACATGATGAACGGTCTCTTTTTGGTTACACTACGCGACCATAGAAAAAACAACAGACAACAAATGATCATACATACAAACGGAACAACTTATTATATAAATATACTCGCAGAATAGTATCATCGACCAGGATTAAAGCACTATTTTATCAACATGCAGCGCAGTATTTAAGCGATACGTGTCTTTTTTATTCTATATTAATAAATTCTATTTTTTATATGCCATGTATAATTAAAACGATTATTCAATTTGTAGACAAATATATACCTAATACAACTAAATTTTAATTATTATATTTTTACCATATCTACCAATATATAAATTAATCTTTTGAAACTAAAACTCTTAATTTACTTATGAAAATAACATTATTTAATAATTATCATATTATTGTTTATATACACTTTAAAACATATCTATAATTAAATTATCACATTTTAAATCAATAATTTCAATTTACATATATAGACATTTACTTTCCATATTCTATAATTTAATTTAATTATACTGTAGTTAATAATAATATGTTAATTTATTCCTTGATTTATTTTATAAATACTAAAAGAAAAATAAATAAAAACAAAGATATAAAAATCATCAACAGAAAGCAAAAAAATATACATATTCAATCTATATATCGTACAAATATCAAGACTAGTAATCATATAGAACTGGAACTTGACAAAAACAACATATAATCACCAAATAACCACAAGTCTAGCACATCACATGATGAAATCTTTCATGAGCTGTTAAAACAAATATTTTAATAAGATTTATGTTACTTGTTGTAGACAAACACAAATTTTAAAAGGGGTTTTCTTGCAAATCTTCAAGATCAAGAAAGGATCTACAAAAGTTGCAGCTTCCAAACATGAATGAATAAAGGATCACTTGAAAGATCTAATTATTCCTTCTTTCTCCATCTTCAAGTTAAGCATCATTTATAGCTACCCCTTTATTCCTCCATATGTATTCTTAATATATCGATTTCAACACAAGCAATGGACAGACAATAACATAAATGCCATATTTGAAAATTAGATATCTGTTTGTATAAAATGAGTTATGCTATTAACTATCAAGATATGTTACTTGCTTTTGATATTGTATTCTTTTTGTAAACCATGATACATATTAGAATGTCAATTAAAATTCAGTGTAGCTTAAAAATATTTTTTTTTGGAAAATCAGTGTATGACTTGCTTTAGGGTAATTGAAAATTAAGATAATCACACACACGTCTAATTTAAGATTGTTGGCATTGTATGGAAGATGGGAGTGGTGCCACGCCCACACCGCCACCGACGGTGTGGGGCTCGACGTGGCAAGGAAACGAAGCAAACTTTGCCGTGTGATGTTGTGTGAGGTTCGATGCGTTAGAGCCGTTGGTGGGGCCCACCTCCCTTCAACGGTCCAATATTTTTAAAATACTCATTTTTCAACCATTTTCAACTACATCTATCCCACAAACCACCACCAACAATACTCACATTCAATTACAATGGCTTCCTCATCTTCGAACAATAGGCCACACATGACACTCTTCGAGGTGAGGAACTCGATGCAGTTAGATATGTTAGACGACAGTCGGTTCCAAGACGACCTATGGGAAATGATAAATAAATTACAGGCAAAGAAGAATAGATGTAAACAGGATATAAAAGAAATACAAGCTTTGGGATGGAATAATACCAACCTTAAAATACTTTATGTCATGTTGCGAAAGGCGATTTCACAGACGGAATTGTGACAACAAAATATCGGTGAAGACAAAACGGTCGACGGTGTGAAGTGAATTGGCCAAATTTTAGGAATTGTAGCTTTTATTTTTAAGAATTGTCTTTTTTTTTTTTTGTTTTTAGGATTTATGGCTTTTCTTTTTAGGATTTGTATGTTTTTTTTATTTTTAGGATTTGTAGTTTTTATTTTTAGGATTCGTAATTTTTTGTAATGTCTTTAATGTTAATGGAATTTTAGTTTTTTTTATATAAATAAAATAAAAATTGTAGTGGGGTATGAGTGAGAGATGAGTTGCCAACAAAATAATAAAGTGTGGTATGAAAAAGGTAAAGATGAGGTGGCATAAAGAGGTATTGATTGGGAGTGAGGTATGCGAATTTGTGTGAGAAATGGGATGCTAAAATGTTTTGGAACATATATACTTAACCAAATAACTTGGTCCAGCGATACTCGAGGTCATCGATCCATCAATAGGTTGTGGGCACTAGTCATATGATAAAAGGATAAATCGGATGGAACCCTTTAATCCCTTGTACCGCATTGGTATCTACACAACCACCATTTAAGGTTTTAGTGACCAAAGTAAGTACTCCTAAACGGATACCACCACATAAATAAAATTTAAAAGAAAGAAAACAACGTTGCCAAATTTTTTTAGGCTCCCCTAAACAGTGATGGGTGGCCACTTG
Organism: Asclepias incarnata; assembly: GCA_025447715.1. Classification (NCBI taxonomy): domain Eukaryota; kingdom Viridiplantae; phylum Streptophyta; class Magnoliopsida; order Gentianales; family Apocynaceae; genus Asclepias; species Asclepias incarnata. Next base: position 7,609 of record JAOEHQ010047128.1, read on the forward strand.
ATCTATAACCAAGTGATAATTGTAAATATGCGTGATACTTATTTGTTTAAAAAAAATGAAATGATATCTATTATCTACTTATCCATAATGATTGCAAAAGAATTATATCGATCTACTTATCCATAATGATTGCAAAAGTGCGTTAGTAACACTGGTTTAAGTTTGCATAGATATACATGTATCATCATCATCATGTGAAGATATATTCATTTAGAATATGATAAAAGCAAAGAGAAGGGATTGATGGAAAGAAAAAAGGAAAGACTTGGTTGCAAGACATTCTCTTCACACACAATTCCCACCTTTTAGCATTCTATATAAAGCCCATACTAATTACAACAAGTTGTTCATCCAAAATTATGGCCATCACTAAAACCGAAAACCAAAATCCAACGGGGCCGGGACATTCCAGGCTAGTAAGACTCATAGCAATAGTCTTGCTCGCACTCATAGTCCTAGTTGGTCTAACCATTCTCATTATTTGGTTAACCATCAAACCGAAAAAGCTAGTCTACTACATCGATGATGCCTCTATCCACAACTACAATTTAACCCATGGCAACCACCTAAATGCGACCTACAACTTCATCCTTCGTGCACACAACCCTAACAAGAAAGTATCTGTTTACTACGATAAAGTTGATCTAGCTGTTTTATATGACGACGAGACCTTAAGCAGAGGGACTATTGATCCATTTTACCAGCCCAAAAGAAACACAACTCTTTTTAAGTTGAATCTTGCATCATGTGATGTGCCATTGCCTGAACAAACTGCAAAAGACCTCAAGGCGGAGAGGTCGTCGGGTCGAGTCGAGATGATTGTAAAGTTGAGGGCTAGAATAAGGTTCAAGGTGGGAGTGTGGAAATCAAGACATTACCGCTTGAAAGTAACATGTGAACCTGTTTTGGTTCATTTTTCTACTTCCTCAAAAGGCTTTCAATTGACCAAGTGTGATGTTGATATTTGATAACCGGGTTGAATCGTACGAGAGTTTGTTACATTTTTTTTTTCTCTTTCCCTTTTCTTTTCATTTTGTTGATTTGGTTTTCAAGTATTATAATTTGTATGTGTGATTTATTTATTTGTATGCTTATTTACTTGTATACTTTATGTTATTGGATGTTTAAATGCTTTACAATTTTGACATATATACACTTGTATAGATATAGATGCATAGTCTTGCACTTAACCGTGCACACACTACATACGTACAATGCAAACACCCCCACGTACCCCAAACTACACACCCACAATTTAGCGTGCACGCACACTTCATTTGGTCCATTATGATGCACATTGCTTAAAATAGTTTGTCAAGACAAATATTCTAAATGACACTTCTCTAAGCATCAAAATATATAAGCTGTATTTTATATGTTATTTCTGCGCGTTTCTGCTATTCATTTTCTGCAAGTTAAAAAATGATTGTATCGTTGCTTATTATTATTATTATTATTTGAAAAGCAACTAAACAACTTACACAAATTGCACACAAATATACAAATCGCTCACCATAGGACTTGAACCCACAACCTATGGATCTTATGTTTATTTATTTTTTGAACGTCAGAATATATTAAATAAAAGCTACTAGCGAGGTGCTAGAAGCAAAAAGTACAATTACAATTACAAATCTAGAAAGCAACACAACTACACAATTTAGACTCTTCTCGGGACTTTAATTGCAAGGACTACATAATGAATGGAAAAATTCGTTTTAATTACGATAACGAGACAGGAGAAAAAAACCCCAGCCACAGAGGCCATGACACCGATTTTCACCTATTTAAATGTACCAAGAGCCAAAGTACAAAGGATCGTCTACGCCTATAAATCAAAAGTCCATTCCACGAATGGCTAATACCTTCAAGTGCAATCTTCACAAACGCACCTCAACTTCAAGCTAGTCAATCTCAATTCCGGGAACCTCCTAAAAGGGTAAACAACTAAAACATTAAGCTAACGCTTAGTGAATCAACTTGCATATATATAAACATACATTGGAGAGCAAACATAGTAAGGCAAGGGTATAAAACCTATGATACCGTCGCATCATCTCTTTATACTTCACCTTACGCATCATCACATATATGGTACCATCTCATTAAATCTCACGCTTAAAAGCGTGCAATCACATTGCATACGCACACGGACGTATGTCTAACAATTGCCACTACTTGGGCCTATACCGAATCGATCACAAGCCTCGGGTTGCACCCTTACTTGTAATCGACCCAATAGACCCAATACATATCTATAGGTATGCAAGAAAACTCACCTCCAATACAAACAACACTAATAGATGACCACTTCAACAAAATAAATGCATTCAACCTAGCAATTCAATCACAATATACAAATATAAGGTCATCATCTTCATCAAGGCAACTAACCCATTTCATTGGTTCCCAATAATTCCTTTAACCCAAGTTGCTAATGAATTTGACTAACAACATGCAATCCCATTAGATTACTAAGATCACTATTAACATCATTTGGTTATAACAACCATTAAAATCCTTTTATTAAACTCACTCGTAATGATTATACTAGGTTTTCTTAGAAATTAATCAATAATCCAAAACCCCCAAATTCATTACAACTCAAGAACCCTAGTTGATAACAATTTAATGGAAAATAAACTTACCTCAAGGATTTGACAACAATATAAAGGAATGGATAATCACCCATCTTTCCTTCTTCCTCTTCTCACTCACGACACATACACACACACTTCAAAATCCCCAAATTTGATATTACCACAAAGATGAAAATGAGCTCTTATTATTACTATGAATTATTGCTTGACAGAGGATAGAAATGAGTTAGAAATTCTTGGAAATTGCAAGAGATATTGAAAGTTTAGAAGGAAGAAGAAGAAAGTGGAATATGTCTCATAAGAGGGAAATTGGTGGCAATCTCAGACTATGCCATGACTTGGTTCAAAAATAGGTAGGTATTATACCCACTATCCACTAAAGTTTCAACCAATTTAATCTCATTTCTCAAAATAAAATACTAGGAAATTAAATTAAAGGTAAAACTACAAAAATAGATTATTTTGTTACCTTTAATTCTTTGGGGTGTTACAACTACCACCATCACTGGTCACCCCCATCAGCTCCTCTTTATAGATACCCTTAAGGGTGGAACCCGTATCTAACCACCATCTCCAACCAACCAAATTAAGGTGTATCACAGTGTCTTTTAAGTTGTGTATTAGTGTTTCGCAAACTTCGCATTTTAAGACAATTCGCACTAGAACCGTCACATTGCTTCTTGGCTATATATATATATATATATATATATATATGAGAAAAGGGATTATGTGGCTGTTAGATACCTAAGCTTGTGTATAGAACCCCTCACACCTAAATATTTTAATATTTTTTTGTATAATGAATAAATGATGGGGCCCCCTGAATTTTATG